>CAUYON010004202.1:0-21946 GCA_963573935.1 Arctocebus calabarensis
GTGAAACTTATTAAAGGTGGAGTATCAATGTCTTTATATAGTGATCAAGAAAATACCATGAAGGCTATCTGTAACAGTATGATCAAAATATTTCTGATTGTATATGAATCACATTGTGCCCTATGATTGCACCAATGTACATAATTTTGGTTCAATAAAATTATTTAAAAAAAAGAATAATGTGTTCCACTTCCATCCAGGTTAATACAAAGGATGTAAAGTCTCCATCTTTTTAGCTTTTTTTTTTTTTTTGCAGTTTTTGGCCAGGGCTGAGTTTGAACCCACCTCCTCTGGCATATGTGGCTGGCGCCCTACTCCTTTGAGCTGTAGGCACTGCTCAAGTCTCCATCTTTTTTAATAGCTGAATAATATTCCATGGTATACATATACCACAGCTTGCTAATCCATTCCAGGGTTGGTGGGCATTTAGGCTATTTCCACATTTTGGCAATTGTAAATTGATCTGAGAAAAACTGTAGTCAAAGTGTCCTTATGATAAAATAATTTTTTTTTTCTAGGTAGATACCCAGTAATGGGATTGAAAGGTAAAATGGGAGGTCTAACTTGAGTTCTTTAAGGGTTCTCTATATCTCCTTCCAAAATGGTTGTATTAGTTTGCAGTCCCATCAGCAGTGTGAATGTCTTCCTTTCTCTCCAAATCCACACCAGCATCTTCAGTTTTGAGATTTTGTGCTGTGGACCATTTTTGCTAGGGTTAGATTACATCTCAGGGTGGTTTTGACTTGCGTTTCTCTAATAATTAGGGATGATGAACATTTTTCATATGTTTCTTAGCCATTCATCTGTCTTCAGAGAAGTTTCTATTCATTTCTCTTGCCCATTGATATATGGAGTTGTTGGCTTTTTTTCGTGTGGATTAATTTGAGTTCCCTGTAGACCTAGTTATGAAACTTTGGTCTGATTCAAAATATGCAAATATCCTTTCCCATTGTGTAGGTTGTCTATTTGCTTTGGTTGTCTCCTTAGCTATACAGAGCTTTTCAGTTTAGTTTACTCCCATTTGTTTAGTTTGGTTGTTATTGCAATTGCCTTGGGAGTCTTCTTCATAAAGTCTTTCCGCAGGCTGATATCTTCCAGTGTTTTTGCTATGCTTTCTTTGAAGATTTTTATTATTTCTTGTCTTAAATCTAAGTCCTCTATCCATCTTGAATCAATTTTTTTTGTGAGTGGGGAAGACGTGCAGGTCCAGTTTCAATTTTTTGCATGCTGATATCCAGTTCGTCCAGCATCATTTATTGAATAGGAAGTCTTCCCTCAGTGTATGTTCCTGTTTGGTTTATCAAAGATTAGGTGGTTCTAAGATATTAATTTCATTACCTGGTTTTCTATTCAGTTCCAAATATCTATGTCTCTATTTTTGTGGCAGTACCATGCAGTCTTTACCACTATGGATTTGTAGTACAGTCTAAAATCTGGTAGGATGCTGCCCCTCAGCTTTGTTTTTCTTACTAAGAACTGCCTTAGCTATATGGGAATTTTTCTGGTTCCATAAAAAACACGGAATCATTTTTTCCATGTCTTGAAAGTACGATGTCGGTATTTTAATAGGGATGGCATTGAATTGGTAGATTGCTTTGGGAAGTATAGACATTTCAACAATGTTCTTCCCAGCCATGAGCCTGATATGTTCTTCCATTTGTTAATATCCTCTGCTATTTCCTTTTTTAGGGTTTTGTAATTTTCTTTATAGAGGCCCTTCACTTCTTTTGTTAAGTATATTACCTGGTATTTCATTTTCTTTGAAGCTATGGTGAAGGTAGTTGTGTCCTTAATTAGCCTCTCATCTTGGCTGTTATTAGCATAAACAAAGTCTACTGACTTGTGGACATTGATTTTATATCCTGAGATATTCCTGTATTTTTTTATGACTTTCAGGAGTCTTGTGATTGAGGCTTTAGTGTTCTCTAAGTATAAGATCATATCGTCAGCAAAGAAGGAGAATTTGACTGCATTCTGCTCCCATTTGGATGCCCTTTATTTCATTCTCCTGCCTAATTGTATTCCATAAAACTTCCATCACTATGTTGAATAATAATGGCAACAGATGACAATCTTGTCTGGTTCCAGTTGTAAGCGGAAAGCTTTCAGTTTTACTCCACTAAGTAAAATATTAGCTGTGGGTTTGTCATAGATTTGATTAGTTTAAGAAATGTACCACTTATGCCTATGCTCTTCAGTTTTCTAATTAGAAAAGAAGCTGGATTTTTGTCAAATGCCTTTTTCTTCATCTATTGGGACGATCATATGGTCTTTGTTTTTGCTTCCGTTGATATGGTGAATAATGTTCATGAACTTGCATATATTAAACAAGCCTTGCATCCCTGGGATGAAATCTACTTTATCATTATGTATAACATTTTTTTTATGATGTATAACTTTTTAGATGATAAGCTGTAATCTATTGGCTAGGATTTTGTTCAGAATTTTTGCATCTATATTCAGTAGTGAAATTTGTGTTAGATTCTCCTTTCGTTAGATTTCGTCTTTTCCAGGTTTTGATATCACTTTGATGTTTGCTTTGTAGAACGTGTTGGGAAGATTCCTTCCTCATCAGTTTTTTGGAACAACTTCTGTAGTATGGGAATATGGTCTTTTTTGAAGATTTGATAGAATTCTAGTGTGAAGCCATCCGGATCAGGGCATTTTTTTGCTGGGAGTTTTTTCTTGTTTCTTTGATCTCAGTGCTTGAAATTGTTCTGTTCAGAAGATCTATTTCTTCCTGCATAAGTCTAGGGAGAGGGTGTGATTCCAAATATTGATCTATTTCCTTCACGCTGTCAAATTTCTGGGTATAAAGTTTCTGGTAGTGTTCAGAGATAATCTTTTGTATCTCTGAGGCATCAGTTGTTATTTCCTATTTGTCATTTTTGATTGAGTTTACTTGAGATTTTACTTTTCTATTTCTAGTTAGTGTTGCCATAGTTTTATCTATTTTAATTATTTTTTCAAAACAACAACTTCTTTCATTAAATTTGTGAATGAATCTTTTCTTTTCAATTTCATTAATCTCTCATTTAATTTTGGATATTTCTTTTGTTCTGCTGGGTTTAGTCTTAGATTTTTCTTCTTTTTCCAATTCCATGAGATGTCTTGTGTGTTTGTTGATGCATTCTCTTTCTGTTTTTCAAATGTTGACTTCTAAAATGATAAATTTTCCTCTCAGGACTGCTTTTGTTGTGTCCCACAATGAAGCTTGTGTCTTCATTGTTGTTATGCTCATGGAAGTTAATGATTTCCTCATTTATTTCTTCCTGCACTCAACTGTCATTAAGCATAAGGTTGTTTAATTTCAATACTTTTGTGTGGGGTTGAACATTTTTGTTGGTGTTGCGTTCCACCTTTAGTGCCTTGTAGTCTAAGAAGATACTAGGTAAAACTTCATTTCTTTGATTCTATTGAGGTTTGTTTTGTGTCCTAGGTTATGATCAATTATGGAGAATGTTCCATGGGCTGATGAGAAGAATGTATATACTTTAGCTTTGGGATGGAGTGTTCTATAAAAATATATCAAGCTCAGTTGTTCTAGGTCTCATTTAAGCACCTTCTATCTTTGTTTCATTTCTGTTTAGAGGATCTGTCAAGCTCTGTAAGAGGAGTGTTAATGTCCCCTGTTCTTATGGTGTTATAGGTTATCATATTGATCAGACTAATTAGGGTCTGTTTCAAAAATCTGGGATCTTTTACATTGGGTGCATATCTTTGTCTTTTTTTTTACTTCAGTTGCTTTAAATCCACGTGTATCTGAAAATAAGATTGCAAATCATCTTTTTTTCTGAATTCCATTCGTCTGAAAAACTGTCTTCCAACCTTAACTCTGAGTTTTAATTTGTTTTTTTTTTTTTTGAGGCTATGTGTATTTTCCGCAGACAGCAAATGTGTGGGTTGTGTTTTTAATCCAATCAGCCAATATATACCTCTTAAGTGGGGAATTCAAGCCATTAAAATTTATTGAGACAAGTGTAGTAGTGTTATATTCTTCTTATTTTGTGGAAGTTCATTGCTTAGTTTTGTCTTTTGCATCATTGTGGAAGCTAGGTTCTGTCATTTAATTTTTGGGTGCTTACTTTGCTGGTCGTCCATTGTGATGGTAAGTGTGTAGAATAGGCTGAAGTCTTTCCTGTAAAGCTGATCTTGTTGTGGCAAATTTCCTCAAAGTTTGCATATCAGTAAAATATTTGATTCCTCCATGCATTTTTAAGCTTAGCTTAGAGAAATATAGTATTCTGGGCTGGAATTTGTTCCGTTTAAGGAGATTAAAGTTATATAACTCTTGCTTCTGGCTTGAAAAGTTTCATTAGAGAAGTCTGTAGTCACCCTGATGGATTTGCCCCTGTGGGTCAATTGGTGCTTACTCCTGGAAGTTTGCAAAATCTTTCCTTTGGTCTTCACTTTAGACAGGTTCATCAAAATGTGCCTTGGAGAAGCTTTATTAGAGTTGAGGCAACTTGGGGTCTGATATCCCTTGGAAAGGAGTGTGTCAGAATTGTTAGTGATATTTGGTAAATTTTCATTTATAATATTTTCTAATGAGTCTTCAGTTCCTCTGGGGCATCCTTCTTCCCCTTCTGTGATACCTACAACTTGGATATTTGAACCCTTCAGGAAGTCCCATTATTCTGTCATTGAATGTTCTGCTTTTTCTTTCTTCTTTTCTGCCTCTTTAACTATCTGATTTATTTCAAGAGCTTTGTCATTTACCTCTGAGATTCTTTCTTCTGCATGGTATAATCTATTCTTGATATTTTCTATTGAATCTTTAAGCCCCCCAGTTCACTGCTTCAATGACTTCATCTCTGCTATATCTTTTATATATTCTTCATATCGTACATCTCTTATTTGATTATGTTTTTGGATTTCCTTTTGGTTATTTTCCAAGTTATCAGCAATTTCCTTCATTGTTTTCATCATCTGTATTTTAAATTTCCCTTCTGTCATTTCTAACATTTCTTAATTATTAGAATCCTCTGCAGTAGCTACCTCATGGTGCCTTGGGGTGGGTGTTCTGGGCTGTTTTTTCATGTTGCCAGGATTTCTCTGATAATTTTCCCTCATAAGTTTTCTCTTTTGTTTGTTTCTTTGCCCTAATTTTTGTTTTACTTCCTCTTGCTTTTTAAGTTACTGTGCCTCTGGCCTAAGTTTTTGATGAGTCCTTTTGGTACAGGACCAAAAGGATGAGAAGATTGAGGAGCAAAGAGGGATAAAAAGATTTTTAAAAAGTAAAAAGAGAAAGGAGAGGGTGTGAGTAAAGGGAATTTTGAGAAAAAAAATAGAGGTACAGAAAGATGGGGACAGGAGTGATAGAAGTCTACAGTAGGATACTTTGACCCAATCTTAAAACCCCACAACCTCTGGGGGTGCTGGGTTGATGGCTCACTTGAGGTCAGCAGCTTTTTGCCAGCCTGTTCAGACACAGTACCCCACCTCCACCAAATGGAGAGGAAAGACAAAAATATAAATCAAACCAAACAAACAAAGAGAAATCCTTACAGCATAAAATTTGGGGAAAAACCAAATAAAATGGGCAGAAACAGTAGCAAAAATAAAATTCTTATTATTAAAGAAGGCAACAATGGAAAATTATATTGAAACTAGAAAAATGAGGAAAGAAAGGAAAAAAGAAAAATCTAGATGGAAAATGTTGAAAAACGAAAAGCCCAAAAAAACAAATGATGAAAAAAAACCCAAAACCAAAACAAAAGCAGTATATATCTTGCTGAATATTGTCTGGGAAACAGGTGATCTTCTTGGATATGAGATGTTAATTACATTGCTAATACAGCTGTATGAGAGGGGGACTGGATGCATTTGCTGATTTCACAAACCCCACAGGTGTGAAAACAAATCTCTCCTCAGCCCATTTAAAAGACACTTTAAACCATTAACCTTGGCTAAGCAGAAGTTTTTGCAGGAAAGCACTTTTCCCTTGGCTCTCTCCTGAAGTGGCTTCCGTTTTTTCAATTGCTCCCAAACCGGTCTCCCTCTACACTCCCAAGGACCGAAGTTGTAATGCTAATACATCCCTTTTAAAGAGAAATATGAAGACTACTCAGGGATCTATAAGTATACCTGCCATTTCATCCTGCAATTCCTCTACTAGTTGTATATCTAAAAGACTAAAAATCACTTTATAACAAAGACATTTGCACCAGATTTTTGATTGCAGCTCAGTTCATAATAGCCAAGTCATGGAAGAAGCCAAGTACCCATAGACCCATGAATGGATTAATAAATTTTGGTATATGTATACCATGGAATATTATGCAGCCTTAAAAATGATGGAGACTTTACCTCTTTTATGTTTACATGGATGGAGCTGGGACATATCCTACTTAGTAAAGTATTTCAAGAATGGAAGAAAAATATCCAATGTACTCAGTAATATTATGAAAACAGTTTACAATCACTCACATTTTCATATGAAGAATAGATTACAACTATGGCCCAAGATGAATTAGGGAGGATGGGGAATGTGAAGGGAGGGGAGAGGTCAGATTGAGGGAGGGTGAATGGTGGAATCACACCTATGGTGCATAATGCAAAGGTACATGATGGACCTATTAATAGTATAAGTGTCTTAGCTCGACAATTAAGTTAACTAGATGAGGTACACATATGTATTTTTTTATTAAATCATAGCTGTGTACATTAATGCAATCATGGGGTACAATGTGCTGGTTTTATATACAAGTTAAAATATTTTCATTGAACTGGTTAACATTGCTTTCATGGCATTTTCTTAGTTATTGTGTTCAGACATTTATTTTCTACATTTAGTAATTTTTACCTGTACCCGTCTAAGATGCACCGTAGGTATGGACCTACCAGTTACCCTCCCTCCAACTGTCCTCCCTCCCTTCTCCTCCCTTTTCCCTTACCCCATATTCTTGTACTGTAGTTGGATTATTATAGCTTTCATATGAAAGGGGTGAGTACATTGGATACTTTTTCTTCCATTCTTGAGATACATTGCTAAGAAGAATATTTTCCATTCCATCCATGTAAATGTGAAAGAGGTAAAATTTCCATCTTTCTTTAAGGCTGAATAATATTCCATGGTATATGTATACCACAATTTATTAATCAATTGGTGTGTGGATGGGCACTTGGGCTTTTTCTATGACTTAGCAATTATGAATTTGACTGCAATAAATGTTCTGGTACAGATATCTTTGTTATAATGTGATTTTTGGTCTTCTGGATATATACCTAGTAGAGGAATTAAAGGATTGAATGGCAATTCTAATTTTAGATTGCTAAGTATTCTCCAAATATCTTTCCAAAATGACCATATTAGTTTGCATTCCCACCAGCAATGTAGAAGTGTTCCCTTTTCTCAACATCAACCCCAACATCTCTGGTTTGGGGATTTTGTGATGTGGGGTAATCTTACTGGATTTAGATGATATCTCAAAGTAGTTTTGATTTGCATTTCTCTGAAGATTAAGGGTGATGAGCATTTTTTTTATGTGTCTGTAGGCTATGCGCCTATAAAGAGAAGATTCTCTTCAGATCCCTTGCCTATCCTGCGATGAGATCGCTTGTTCTTTTATTGCTAATACATTTGAGTTCTCTGTGTATTCTGGTTATTAAACCTTTGTCAGAGACGTAACCTGCAAATGTTTTCTCTCATTCTGAGGGAAGTCTACTTGCTTTACTAACTGTGTTCTTGACTGTGCAGAATATTTTTAGTTTGAACAGGTCACAGTGTATTTTTGAAGCTGCTTCAATTGCCCAGGTGGTCTTCCTCATAAAATATTCGCCCAGGCCGATTCCTTGAAGAGTTTGACCTGCACTTTCTTCTAGTATTTTTATTTTTTCATGTTTTAAGTTTAAATCTTTAACCCAGTGAGAGTCTATCTTAGTTAAAAATGAAAGGTGTGGGTCCTGTTTCAGTCTTCTACAGGTTGCCAGCCAGTTCACCCAGCACCATTTGTTAAATAGGGAATCTTTTCCCCACTGGATATTTTTAATTGGCTTGTCAAATTTCAAATAACGGTAAGTAGCTGGGTTCATCTCTTGGTTCTCTATTCTGTTCTATAAATCTACTTCTCTGTTTTTGTGCCAGTCCCTTGCTGTTTTGATCACTATCTATTTATAGTATGGTCTGAGGTCTGGTAGCATAACTTCTCCTGCTTTGCTTTCATTTCTGAGTAATATTTTGGCTATTTGAGGTTTTTCTGATTTCATATAAAATGATGTATTATTTTTTTGAGATCTTTGAAATAGGACAATGGAGGTTTAATAGGGATTGTGTTAAAATTGTATATTGCTCTGGGGTAGTGCCTGTGGCTCAGCGAATAGGGCACCAGCACCATATACTGAGGGTGGCGGGTTCAAACCCGGACCCGGCTGAACTGCAAAAAAAAGTAAAATTGTATATTCTTTGGGTAGTATAGACATTTCGACAATGTTGATTCTTCCCAGCCATGAGCATGGTACGTTTTTCCATTTGTTAACATCTTCAGCTATTTCTTTTCTTAGAGTTTTGTAGTTCTCTTTATAGAGACCTTTCACATCCTTTGTCAGGTAAACTCCCAAATATTTCATCATCTTTGGCACTGTTGTAAATGGAATAGAGTCCTTCACTGTTTCTTCAGCTTGGCTATTGTTGGTATACATAAAGGCTACAGATTTATGAGTGTTGATTTTGTAACCTGAGACACTGCTGTATTCCTTGATCATGTCTCAGAGTTTTGTAGTATAATCCCTGGTGTTTTCCAGATATACAATCATATCATCTGCAAAGAGTGAAGTTTTGATCTCTTCTCACCCTATATGGATATGCTTAATTGTCTTTTTTTCCCCTAAGTGCAAGGGCTAAGACTTTCATTAGAATGTTAAAGAGCAGTGGAGACAATGGCAACCTTGCCTGGTTCCTGATCTGAGTGGAAGTGATTTCAATTACTCCATTCAATACGATATTGGCAGTAGGTTTACTGTAGATGGCCTCTATTGGTTTAAGAAATGTCCCTTCTGTACCAATTTTCTTAAGTATTCTGATCATGAAGGGATTCTGGATATTATCAAAAGCTTTTTACACTTCAATTGAGATAATCATATGGTCTTTGTTTTTTAATTTGTTTATGTGCCGAATTATAGTTATAGATTTATGTATATTGAACCAGCCTTGAGACACTGGCATAAAACCCAGTTAGTCATGGTGTATAATTTGTTTGATGTGTTGCTGTATTCTGTTTGCTAGGATCTTGTTGAATATTGTTTGCATCAATATTCATTAGTGATATTGTTCTATAATATTCTTTTATTGTTGGGTCTTTCCTTGGTTTAGGGATCAAGGTGATGTTTGCTTCATAGAATGTGTTTAGTAGTATTTCTTCTTTTTCTATATTTTGGAACAGGTTTATTAATATAAGTTCTAATTCCTCCTTAAAGGTTTGGTAGAATTCTGACATGAAGCCATCTGGTCCCAGGTTCTTCTTTTTAGGGTGATTTTGTATAGTTGATGCTATTACAGAACTTGATATTGGCCTGTTCAATATTTTCACTTGATTCTTGCTAAGTCTTGAAACATGGTGTGCTTCCAAATATTGGTAATTTCCTTCAGATATTCATATTTCTGAGAATAAAATTTTATGTCATATTCATTAAGGATTTTTTGAATATCTGAGGGGGTCCGTTGTTATTTCATGTTTACCATTTCTGATTGAAGAAATTAGGGAATCCCCCCCCTTTTTTTCTGGTTACGTTAGCCAAAGGTTCATCTATTTTATTGTCCTTTTCAAAAAACCAACTTTTTGATTTATTGATCTTTTGTATGATTCTCTTGTTTTCAATTTCATTTAATTCTGCTCTAATTTTGGTTATTTCTTTTCTTCCTCTGGGTTTGGGATTGGACTATTCTTCCTCTTCCAACTGCCTGAGATATCCAATTAGTTGTTAACTTTCTTTCAGTTCTCTTGAGGAAGGCTTGCAGCACTATAAATTTCTCTCTTAGGACTGCCTTTGCAGTATCCCAGAGGTTCTGATAATTTGTGTCTTCATTGTTATTTTGTTTCAAAAATTTGGTAATTTCCTTCTTAATCTCATCTATGATCCATCTATCATGCAGCATAAGGTTATTTAGCTTCCATGTTTTTGTATCAGTATGAAGATTCCTGTTGTTACTTAGTTCCACTTTTATTTTATGATGGTCTGAGAAGATGCAAGGAATAACTTCTATTCTTTTAAATTTTCTGAGTTTAGATTTGTAACCTAAGATGTGATTGATTTTGGAGTATGTTATATGGAGTAATGATTTGGCCAGTTCAAGAGTTCCAAACCAATTATTCCAAACAGCACCCATCCTCTAGCTGGAGAGTTCAAAAGGTCTCCAGCAACTAGATACTGGAGTCTACTGGTAGCTCAAGTGTGGCTTGAGAACCTCTGGTGCTCTGAGAAGAAAGACCCATCCAGTGGAAGGTTTAGAGCAAGGAGGTTGATGTCTCTTTCCTCACCTTGCTCACCCATCAGCTCTACACTCGGGTAACCCCAGTCTCTGGTAGCCCCATCCACAGTCTATGTTAACCCAGTCTCTGTGGCCCAGTTCTGTCCAATAAACAAATGTGCCAGGACTATGTGCCTGACAGAGTCAAGGTAAGGTCACTGCCTCCTCCTCATCCTTACCACACTCTGTCACCATCCAGCAGGGGAAGCTGAAGCCTGCCTGGCTCAGACACTCAATGATGGCTGGAGAAAGTTCCACCTGAGCTCAATCTAAACCTGAGGATATCCTGACAGCAGAAAAATTTCTCTGTCAGCCACTGCACCTTTGTTGCTGCTGTTCTGTATCTCTGGTATCCCTATAGGGCGAGGTCTGTTTAGTTCCCTCTGACATACCACAGAGTTGGAGAGATGACTCTCCAAAATTAGATCCCAACCAGGTTACTCTATTAATGCTGATGTTGAGTGAGAGGTGTCTCCACTTGGTTCATGCACCTTAACAGTTCCCAGGGCTCCACCCATAGTGCAGAGATCTCAGCCTCTGCCAGCTACTGAGAAACACTTTCTCAGGGTCAGGTCAGTCACCTTGCACTCTATGACTTCCTGTACTGTTACTGGATTCACAGATACAGCACAGCTGCACTGCCTCTGTCTATGCAATGCTCAATCCTAGCCAAGAAGTGCAGATATTTTGGTCTCTATAGGGGTTGGAATTCTAGACTGCCAGGCTGGTGGGAAGGATAGATTGGAATTTCAAGGTGGCAGGGAAAATATTTGTTCAAACTTCCTGCTAGACAAAGGAATTCCTAGGCTACAGCAGTGGCTATCTGGAGAAGGATTCCCAACTTCCAGCAATTCCCTCCGGTGGGGTGAGGGAGGAGAGCATCAGTTCGTCACTTACTAGTGGAGATCCCACAGCAAGCAAGCAACTGTCTTAGAAGAGGGGACAGACACATGTCCTCTTTGGGATGAGATCTGTACCTGAAATTTGTTTACTTGGAAGTGAAGCTTGCTTTGGCAGGGAAGAGGTGCAATTAACTATCTCTTCTCTCAGCTTGGCTCCCCTCCTTCAGCTTTTTTGTGTTCTTTCTGGCCGTTGTCTCTCCCTCTGGACTGGAGCTTCTGTTGAAAGCTGGCTCCAGTCAGCTGTCGTCCGTCCTTCCCCCTTGTTCTTGTTGAATGTGAAAATTGGAGTTAGGGAAAATAGCCAATCCGTGGATGTAGCAAAACACAAAACAGTTTGAAACCATATGAACAAATAAACAGACAAAAAGGCTACTAGACACACAAGCACACAATTGCACGGTCAGAAACAACTGGACATACAGACAAAAACGACTACAACAAAAATGATGATAATCATTTAAAAACTCTAAAAAATGATGTAAGCACTCTCAGCAACCATAAGAAGGGAAGAAGAGGAAGAGAAGAAAAAAAGTTTTATTAATAAAAAAATTAAAAATTAACAATAACTCTGACAAGAAAAGGATGAAATAAGAGAAGAAAAAAAGAAGAATCAAGGCCCCAATCACCAAAATGTTATTGGTTTATATGTGTATACACACGCACACACACACACACACACACACACACAACTTTACATTTGATGAAGGAATCAACTTTAGTAGGTATATATTTATATTGTAATATACTTTGTGGACACCAGGTGGTGTTGTGAGTGGTTCCCAGGCTTATACCTGATTCATGTTTTACTTTGTTACCACGGTTACCATGTACCTGGCCCATAGACCGTTGCCATTTCTGAAATTTCAAAATATGTCTGTTTTCTAACTGATTGCCTAACCTCGGCTTTCCTGTTCCAGATGGCACCCCATCTGACCTCCAAATTCGGTGCAGGGTTTTACCCTTCATCAATTTTTCAACTCCGCTCCTAGTTTCCCTGTGAACTGGGGATTGTAATCTTCCATGGGGGAGGGGCTGGTTGCTTCTGGTGCCCACTGCCTCAGCAGTGGTGCAGAGACTCTTTAGTCAGTCTCTGTGGCTCAGGATAACACTTTTGAGTCAAGCAATCCACTAGTTCACTGCACAACTGCCCCCAACAACTGCCAGTCTACACCAGTATTCCTGCCAGGAATGATCAAGTTCATTCATTCACACCTGCTCTTTTGGGAAAAGGTGCTTGTGGCAGGTCACCATTTCTGACATTTCAAAATGTGTCTGTTCCTAGGTGGGATCCTTTCCCCTTAATTTTCTATTGCATTGTCTAGCCTGCCTGCTACTCTGAATGGCACCCATTTCTGGTCACCAAATTCCACTCAGGAGTCCACACTTCACCAAACTTTCCACAAAACACTTAGTTTCCCCATGAATTGGGAACTGCAGTCCTCCGTGGGGAAGGGGATGGTTGCTGCCACCTCCGGCGACGGGCACTTCTTCAACAGTAGCACAGAAATTTCTCTAGCAGATTCCATGTCTCTGTTTTACATTTCAGTCCAGCAATCCACCATTTAGCTGTACACCCCTAGCTGCCTGTCCACATCAACACTCCACGTGGGGAAGGGTCCAGCCCCCTCTCTCTCACCTGAAGTTTTGGGAGAGTTGCACTAACCATCTGTCCCAAGATGAGGTATACATTAACCAGTATGATGTAAGAGTTCCTAATTTTATATGAAATCAGCACATTGTACCCCATAAATGCATTATTGTATACATGATCTATGTGTTTATGATACAATAAAAAAAGATGTGAAAAAAATCAATGTCCACAAATCAGTAGCCTTTGTATACTCGAAAAACAGCTAGAATGAGAAGCTAATCAAGGACACAATTTCCTTTAAAGTAGCTTAAAAAATGTAAAAAAGGAAAAAGTTAGATATTTTTGTAACAGAAGAGGTGAAGCACCTCTACAAAGAAAATTATGAAATGCTAGAAAAATAAATAGCAGAGGATATTAACAAATGGAAGAACATACCATGGCCATGGCTTGGAAGAAGCAACATTGTGAAAATGTCTATACTTCCCAAAGCAATATACAGATTCAATGCAATCCTCATTAAAATACCATCATCATACTTTGAAATTTTTGAAAATATAATTCTTCATTTTGTATGCAAGCAAAAACAAAAAGTATAGCCAAAGGAATTCTTAAGAACGTAAACAAAGCTGGGTGTATCACCTTGTCTAACTTTGGGATATACTGCAGTTATATTGATCAAAACAGGATGGTATTGGTACACAAATAGAGACATTGACATTTGTAACCAAACAGGAAACCATGAGATAAAACTAATATGTTACAGCCATCTGATCTTTGAAAAACCAAACAAGAACATCCCCTGGGGAAAAGAAAGCCTATTCAATAAATGGTGTTGGGAGAACTGGATAACCACAGACAAGACAGAAAGTCGACCTGCACCTCTCACCACTTACAAAATTGACTCAAGATGGATAAAAGGTGTAAATTTAAGGAATGACATAATAAAAATCCTTGAAGAAATTGTGGGGAAAACACTTCAAGATATTCGCCTGAGGAAACACTATGAAAATGACTTCTGTAGCAATTTCAACAAAAACAAATATAAACAAACAAGACTTAATTAAACTGAAATGTTTGTGCACAACCAAAGAACCAACCAAAGCAAACAGGCAACATTCATTATAGAAAAATATATTTGCATATTTTGAATTGGACAAATACTGGATACCTAAGATCTACAGAAAACTCTAATTAATCAACAAAATGATCCAACAATCCCATGTATCAGTGGGCAAGACACATGAATAGAACTTTCTCTAAAGAAGACAGACAAATGGCTAACAAACATTGCAAAAATACGCTCATTGTCCCAAATCATCAGAGACATGCAAATCAAAACTATTCTGAGATATCACCTAACCCCAGTGAGAATGGCCCACATCACAAAATCTCAAAGCTGCAGGTGGTGGCATGGATGTGGACAGAAGAGAACACTTCTAAACTGCTGGTGTTTCTGTAAACTAATACTAGCTTTTTGGAAGGAAGTATGGAGAACCCAAAGAACTCAAATTAGACCTCCCATTTGATCCTGCAATCCCATTACTAAATGTCTATCCAGGAGGAAAAAAAAAATCATTTTATTTATTTATTTATTTATTTTTGGAGACAGAGCCTCAAGCTGTCACCCTGGATAGAGTGCTGTGGCATCACAGCTTGTAGCAACCTCCAATTCCTGGGCTCAAGTGAGTCTCTTGCCTCCACCTCGCAAGTAGCTGGGACTACAGGTGCCTGCCACAATGCTCGGACATTTTTTGGTTACAGTCGTCATTGTTGTTTGGCGGGCCTGGACTGGATTTGAACCCGCCAGCTCAGGTGTACGTGGCTGGTGCCTTAGCCCATTGAGCCACAGGTGCCAAGCCAAAAAATCATTTTATTATAAGGGCATTCACACTAGACTGTTTATTACTGTTCAGTTTACAATCACCAAAATGTGGAAACAACTGAAATGCCCACCAACCCAAGAATGGTTTAACAAGCTGTGTATATGAACACCATGGAATACTATTCAGCCACCAAAAAAAGATGGAGACTTTCCATCTTTTGCATTAACCTGGATGGAGGTGGAACACATTCTCCTTAGTAAAGCATCACAACAATGGAGAAACAAGAATGTAATGTATTCAATTATAATGTGAATGGAGTAGATGATCTTATACAAGGAGTGGGGCATGGGAATGAGGGAGCAGGAAGAGGGGAGAAAGGAGGGGGATTGTGGTCATAATGATTGGCATACCTTTGGAGACAGGACATAATTGTAAGGGGGACTTTATCTAACAAATGTAATCAGTGTGACCTAATTCTTTGTACCCTTAATGAATCCCAAACATTATAAAAGGAAAAAGAACCATAGGCTGAAAACTGGGGCGTAGATGAGCTTTCTTCTCGGATCTTCACCTCCACTGCCAGAGGTTCTGTTCCCCCTACTTTTGATTATCAAATTTTCTATCAATTTTTCCATCAATAAACTCTATATTATCACTTATCTGTGCAATCTGTGGTTTCATTCTTCAAACCCCGAGACCAAGGACATTGAAAAGAGAAATTTTGGCAAGAAGATCATCCAAAACTATTTTATATACGTTTTCTGAAGTACTGTGATAAGCTTTTTATTTCCATATAAAATTAGTCCATGGGATACCCAAATGCAATAGTCACAAACACAAAGTTCTTTTTAATTTATGTTTTTCTCACTGAAACTTATTTATCCCACAAAAAGCAAACTTAGCAGTTACAAGGTTAACATAATGAGAAATCTTGGCTGAAATGACAAAAGAGAGTAATGGGCTACACCACCAGCAGTAAGCACAGTTAAGAAAATTTATAATGTTTTTTCTTTTATTTCTTCCAGGTTTATCTAATGTTTTGCTGGAGCCCAGGCATATTTTTTTTCTTCCACTTGGAAAAGAGCTTCATCAACTTCTAACCTTTTGAGCCTCCCAAAATATTGCCTTTGATAGTGTCTGTGTCCTTTCTTCTGTATGGAGAAAATAAAAATATAAAACAAAAACAAAAGCACCAACCAGCTATGTTTTTCTCACCTCACTTTATCCAATGTGGTCAATAGCAGTCAAGAGATACAGTAAGTCAACACTGCTGGAGTTGGATACATTATTTTTAAATTCCATAGGAGGCTTTACTTCTAATTACAGATAAGCTGATCACCTGCTACTTCACAGGTAACTTCACAGTCATGAAGATATCAGAGGTGTATCATTCCACAACCATTCATCCTTCCTTTACCAAAACAATCCTCCTGACATGTTTTAGTGTGTTGGGCTGCACAAGAGAATTTCACTCTGTTGTCTGTGTGTCAAGGGTCTCTGAAACTATCACCAGTTTTGGAAATTATCAAGGAGAGCTTACAGAATTCAGATTATAGTCATACATATAGTTTAGATCTACTAACTATAATAAGAGGATACCAAGGAAAATCAACAGAAGACTCCAAGGCAAAGACTGGAGAAAACTAATGCAAGCTTTCAAGAGTCCTACCCCAGTGAAGTCACTCAAGTAATTTGTCCAGGATCAAAATGTGACAACGTCTCTTCAATATGATTTTGATGTCAATTGTCCCTAATTTAATAACAAAATGAAAACCTATATCTATACACAAACTAATAAACAAATGATCATGATAGCTCTATTTTGTATTCACTCACAAATAAAAATAACCCAAGTGTCCTTGAGTGAGTGAACAACTAAACTCTGGTGTATCCATGAAGTAGATTATTACTTCAGAACAAAACAAATTAACTACTACTATAGTTCACGGGTTGTGTTAACAGACAAAGAGAGTCCAGTGGCTTGTCACTATCAGCCAAGATGCAGAGACAAGGATAGGTCCACCAATCTTTATTTATCAGAATGCTGGCAATTCTGCAGAAAAGTGAAAGTAGCCTCTCCAAAACTGTTCTGTTTTTCCATTTCCAAAATCATAGTTTTAATGATGGAAGTTTAAAATTAAAAAAAAAAATGTTAATATTTATCTTTTTTTTTTTTTATTTAACAGCTTTATTCATGGTAACCCCAAAATGTCAGTCGACAGGTAAACCAGCTGTGGTCCATCCCTGGGAACACTAATGCCCATTCACAAGTTGATAGTTTATCCTAGGCATAGGGAATGGGGGTTCCATGTTTAGTCCCAAGTGTAAAGTGAAGGAGACACCGAGGCACAGGTGACTTCTCAGCAGTTGTCTGGCCTGTTTGACTATTGGAGCCTCTGGTGGGGGTTGGAGGTCCCCCTCCTTGCCAGTCATGGAACCCGCTGGTTCTTCACCTGGCTGCCGCAGCACCGACACCGCCAAGGAAGAGGCGGTAGGTCCGCCAGCTCTGCTGAACTGGCCAGGGCACCAAATGTCCTGCATCAATTCTCCCTTTCCGAGTAGAAACTCCAATTGCTGTTAGGGAAAAGGGGCGAAGAGTCAATCTAACTGTTTCCTGCTGAATCAGGTGATGATAGAAGGGAGCAATGTGGGGTTAGAAATCCCCACTTGTATGTCTCATACACTTCTGAATTGAGTAAGCCACTAATGGGTTAAACTGGCTTTTGCCTTCACAGAAAAAGCAATAGATTTGGGCAACTGTGAGGCAAACACAAAGACTGTTTTCTGGTCATCCGGGAACAGGTACTTTGAAGTTTTGCAGCCATTGTCTCCTAGGTGCAAGCCTGGAGGCGTGGTCCAGAGGTTGACAAAATGTCTTCACATTTTGTCAAATGCCTAAAGATCTTAGCACTGTGGAGTAACAGACAAAGACCCATTTAAGGTTACCTTGTTAAGTACCTGAGGAAATGGTTCTCCTGCATCTCTGTCTCTCTGTTATTTTTATGTTGATTTTTTAAGACCTAGAAGTAGAAGAGTATTATGCTGTTTTCCAGGACAGGATATCTGCCATTTAAGTTCAAAGTCAAATAATGAATATTGTAAATCACAGATTTAAGTGTGCACATGACTGCCAAAGTATATAAGGTAGTCAGAAATAAAGTTAATTTGCTATTTGCCACAAAAAGAGCGGTAACCTGTTTCTTGCACTTCTGAACATTGCATTGTGGATCTACACCTGAGGCAAAGCTATAGCCCCTCGCGTCTCCTGGTCACGCAACAGGGCTTGTGCCTTGGGGCAAGTCATGATGTAACTAACCAGAGGCTAGGCACTTTGGGGCAGGTTATGAGGATTGGTGACACTTGCCTCCAGGTATCTTGGGCAGGGGCGTTTAGAATCTCAATTTTGTCTTGCAGAACATCCACCATTTCTAGGCAACAACTCAAAAAGTCAAACAGTTAAGGGGCAGGATTTTATAGGGGTCATTGAAATTTGTACATTGGGCCTCCTACCCTATGAGAATACTTTAGTCTTAATCTGGGACTTCCACTCCAATTATGTCATCAAATGGTTACTCATGGATTTTATTTGGGACTTGAATTTTAGACAACCAGCTATTAAAGGTGCAGCAGGAACAAATAAAAGTGTGTCTATTTTAGAATGTTACTAATAGGACAAACTTAGTGAAATTAAAAACAGATAAGCAGAAGACACAGACCTGTGTGACAGTCCAATTAGTATAAAAAATCAGTGGCCTTATGGATCAGGGAAGTAAAATGCTCACCCTAATCTGAGTGCTGACCAATTCTGCATCTCTGTGTTCCACATTCTCCCCACAATAAGTAGCTTTCCCTCCGTGCCCACCCAGAGCCCTTCACCTACTGGGTTCCAATCCTTGATTTACAACATTAAGAATTCCATCTACTGATTTATTTAAGTCATCTTAGTGTTTTCTGCATGTTCTCTCGCTCTCAACTCTGTACCTATCTCTTGAGGGTATTTGTTCTCCAGGAGTAGTCCACATCCTAGTTACTCCTGTTCATACAGCTCAGGCAAATCTGCCTTTGATTCTCCACTTGTCATTTTATTCCCTTCGAATTTTCCACTACTCTCCTCTTGTTCATAGCACTTGTTACCTTCCCACCCAACATAGTTCAGTGTGTCTCCTGTTTGTCTCTGGTCTTGTTTGTGAACAGCTTGCAGCAGGGGTCTTTGTGCCTTTGATTTATGTTACAGAACAGTGCCAGACACCCAGTAAATATGTGTTGAATCAATAAAGGTACAGTAGTGTTACCCAGTCACATCTTTTCTCCATAAATTTGAATCCAAGTTTGATTGTAGACCTAATAAGACATGAAAAGACATTGAGCAAACCCTCCTCCCCAAAAGCTATGTTCATTGTAATTTTTCAAGCAAAGACTTAAATCGTCTTTCTCATAGCAAGGGCTAAAAAAAGAATTAGGTTTGTTGTACTATACCTTTGAGGAAAAAAATCTTTTGTGATTCTCATATAAAGGAGGAGCTGTGGGAAAAGGAAATAGGAAATAAGGACAGTAAAAGGAGTGCTGGTTCTCCAACCCCATCCTCATGGAGAATGGGGGCCTCCAGTCCTACCCCAATGCACACCTCATTAAAGAGAACAGGCAAAATCACAACCACATAATCCCTGACTTACCTGCATCTCCACATTCAGGCTCTGCCCTCCTTTCCATTACAATAAAACAATATTTATGGGCTTATCAACCCCCAATTGTTGTTTAGATCCTATCTCCTGCTCAAGTACGTGTGGTTCCGAAAATAGTCCTTTTCTCTAACTCACAATGAATTTCTACTTATCTAATTCATTGCTACCATCAATGGACACTATAATATTGCCTGTTTTAAAAAATAAAAATGGGTGCGGTGCCTGTGGCTCAAGCAGCTAAGGCACCAGCCACATACACCTGAGCAGGCAGGTTCAAACCCAGCCTGGCCCACCAAACAACAATGATGGCTGCAACCAAAAAATAGCTGGGCATTGTGGCAGGCACCTATAGTCCCAGCTACTTGGGAGGCAGAGGTAGGAGAATCTGCTTGAGCCCAGGAGTTGGAGGTTGCTATAAGCTGTGATGCTGATAACCCCAGTCTCCCAGAAAACGGTGAGCAGGGACTCTCCGAGAGCGCTCCAGGCACCCCCACCCTGAAGTTACCCAACTGGCCCAACCGTATCCTGTTTCCCCATACGCGGGTCAAGCCCACACCCACCTTATCCTGGTTACCCAAGCCTCAGTCCCGTTCCAACCCCCACCCCCCATTCCCCGTTCCCGCACCCCCGAAATCGGCTGACCGCCAGACTTTCAAACCAGCCAATCCACGAGCAACACACCACTCACCCCACCCGTCCCCTCCCCTTGCAGTTTTCGGGTTTAAAACCAGCCGGTAACAGCCAAATGGGGTCCTTCCCCCGAGCGGCTGAGGGACCCTGACGCGTCAGCAATAAACCGCCTCTTGCTTTTGCATCGACTCGGGAGTTGGTGACTGTTTTCTTGGGGGTGTCCACCCTAGTTGGAACCCAATTTGGGTCCAACAACAGTTGCAAGGCATATCTTAAGCAACAGATGGTGTCAGTTTTGACCCTCATGTTACCTCTAAGAGAGCAGAGAGGTGAGAGAAGTGAGTATTGCTATTCCAGAGCCTAGCCTTGTCAAGTGACCTGCTTTCTAAGGAGTCAGGGCAGGAACGGTGCTCACCAGGGAGAGCCTGGAGGGAAGGAAGGGGCCAGGACAGAGGCCTGGGAGAGCCACTTCGGGAGCAGGGAGCAGGGACGCCTCCAACTGTGGGGTTAGAAATCCCCACATGTATGTCTCATGTACTTCTCATTTGAGTTAGCCACTAATGGGTTAAACTGGCTTTTACCTTCACAGAAAAAGCAATAGATTTGAGCAACCCTGAGGCAAACACAAAGACTGTTTTCTGGTCATCCAGGAACAGATACTTTGAAGCGTTTGCAGCCATTGTCTCCTAGGTTCTTGCCTGGAGGAATGGTCCAGAGGTTGACAAAATGTGTTTACATTTTGTCAAATGCCTAAAGATCTTAGCACTGTGAAGAAACAAAGTCAAAGACCCATTTAAGGTTAACTTGTTGAGTACATGAGGAAAAAGTTCTCCTATAGCTGTGTCTCTCTTATTTTTATGCAGATTTTTTAAGACCTAAAAGTAAAAAAGTATTGTGCTGTTTTCCTGGACAGGATATCTGCTACTTAAGTTTAAAGTCAAATAATGAATATTGTAAATCATAGATTAAGTGTGCACATGACTACAAAAGTATATAAGGTAGTCAGAAATAAAGTTAATTTGCTACATGCCACAACAGAGTGTGTAGCCTGCTTCTTGTGCCCTTAACATTGCATTGCGGTTCTACACCTGAGGTAAAGCTATAGCCCCTTGCGTCTCCGGTCACACAACAATCAACCTTAATGGAAGATGAGAGAATGTATAAATGAGAATAATACTGGGATGAACTGGTATGTTGGGGAACATCATTTAATGGGCAGGAAGACTAAAATAAAAAGAAATAATAGAAAATCCCCAGATACAGAGGAAGAGAACCAAGAGAATTGCAATGTTCCAATAGTCAAGTAAATGGAAAGCATCAAGGAATAAGTGATCATGCACATTAGGTGATCAGGAAATATGGTAGAAAGTATACCATGGAATATTATGCAACCTTAAAGAAAGATGGTGACTTATCCTCTTTCATATTTACATGTATGGAACTGGAACATATTCTCCTTAGCAAAGTATCTCTAGAATGGAAGAAAAAGTATCCAATGTATACACCCCTAATATGAAGCAAATTTATATCTTTCAGGTGAAGGCTACAACCCAATTATTGCACAAGAAGACGGGGAAAAGGGAGACGGAGGGAACGGGAGGGAGAAGGAGGGGGGAGAGAGGATAAAGGGTGAGATCACACTTGTAGTCCATATTTGAAGGGTCAGGAGAAAACTTCTAAATACGGATCAAAAATGTTTTCACGTAGTAAATGAGAAAATCTCATGAATGTTATGTCAATCAGGTTGATGTAAATATCTCAGATTGTATGTGAAACCTGCACACTACCCCATGATTGATTATTGTACACAGCTATGATTCAATAAAAAATATATATATATCCAGTATATTTGA
>CAUYON010004203.1:0-19294 GCA_963573935.1 Arctocebus calabarensis
GGAGGGGAGGGGAGTGGGGAGGATGGATAGAGGGAGGGCAATTAGTGGGATCACACCTACGGTGCATCTTAGCAGGGTACTGGTAAAACTTATTAAAGGTAGAGTATCAATGTCTTTATATAGAGATCAAGAAAATGCCATGAAGGCTATCTGTAACAGTACGATCAATAATATTTCTGATTGTATATGAAGCACATTCTGCCCTATGATTGCACCAATGTACACAATTATGATTTAATAAAATTATTTTTAAAAAAAGATTTCTAGGAATACTGTGACCTGACTTTTGTTATCCTGAGAAAAAAAGAAGTTTCACAACCTCCTCGGACCCTTGCTGTTACTTGGATGCCTGGGATCACCACTCACCTCTTGCAACACCCATTGCTCCTTTCCCTTAATGTAAAAATGAGCCTAAGGTTCAAACTAACTTAAAATGGTTCTTCAAGACATGAGTATGCTATTCTCTCAGTTTGCTGGCTTCCCAAATAAGTCACTTTCCTTGTCCTAACATCTTATCTCTCAACTTATTGGCTGTCATGCAGTGAGAAATGAGAGCTTGGATTCAGTTATATCAGTAGAATAGAGAGACAGACACACACTAACAACTTTTAACAGTGTAGAGCTCTATATAGAAGGTTATATAAGGTCCTCTGCGTAGGAACAGTTGACATTCCTTGAACTGAAATGGCCACAGTAAAGAGAGGAAGAGAGAAGTCTCCCCAATGTAGCATCAGGCAACGTTATTGATTAATGGCAATACCTTAGCACTGGCACTTCCATATCCAAAAGAAAATTTCAATTTAGACTACTTTAAGAGATATGAGAAATAAAGAGAAACTGAGGAAAGGATTAACTATTACTGTAGATTGGACGATTTTTGAAATGTTACTATCAGCACTTTATAGAAAGGTGATATGTTGGTAGTATATCAACCAAGTTAATCTTAAAAGCAACACATACTAATCAACTTAGGAGAGCAACACCAATTGTTCAACTATCTGAAGGTTCATGTGGTTGAAAAGAGAGAAAAGTAGGTACCAGCTCCTAATTCTAAGAGCTAAGAGCTAAAAAGCCACAGAACTGTCTTTACCCAGTGGAACAACGGGCCCTGGACTGCAGTCTAAGTAATAAGAGAGGCATTTACATTAGAGAGACTGCAAACTTGTGGTGGGCGTAAGAAGGAGAGGCACGTTCCCCGTGTAGCACTCCTATACTGCAAATGGAGGTGTCAGAGTGGCGGGCTGCTCTCCGTGCTTGGTCTACTCTTGGCTGAAGAATGACCAGACGCACCACAGGGTCAGCTCCGCCCTCTCAGCAGACTATTATCCTAGTACTTTGGCTTCTTGCTTGGAAAAATCACAAGCAGGGTCAACAGGAGTGACCACAGGCAGGAAACAATTTCACGAATAGCTTTTGGTTGAAGAACAGAACGAGTCTGTCTGCACAAGTGGAGACAGACAGATTGACTCCCTCACCAACTGGCTCTCTCTCTAGGAATTAATTCTTAGGTTGTTTCCTTTCACTGGCCTGGTCCGGAGAAGGGCTTTCATGAGGTGTGGGATGGTACGGAACGATCCACAGGTGTTCGCAAGGTCGCATCTGGATGAGTGAGCTCTCTCTGAAAGCCCACCTGGGTGGGGTGAACCACAACGTACACTTATGCTAATGACATAATGATCAGTGTTATGTTACTTTAGGTCACTTTCCAAATCCCATCATGCCGGGGCTGGGGAATTCCAAAGTGGTAAAGCGCTTCCTCTGCTCCCCAATATAGCAGGTGCTCAGGATAGGATTGGGGGGGGGGCAACAGCAAGCTGGAGCGCCCACCCCACTCTCTTCCAAGATGCTCCGACAGCACCTAGGCAGGGCATCCTCATCCCTAGAAGGGCCAGAGATCCTGGCGATCTCCCTAAGAGAAGGGCTTTACGAATATTTCTGTAAGAACACCTCCTAGTATTCAAATATGTGTGCATGGCATGAGGGGGAAACAAAAAACAGAAGAAAGCAGTACAAGGGTGGTAAGGAGAAGTTCTTTGGAGGGGAGTAACACCCCTGCAAAAGGAGACAAACGTTTCTTTTGTTTGAATACCGCCTGCTGTGGGGCTCCCTAGCGTGCCCCACTTTTTTCTCTGTCCTGACCAAGAAACACAGAGTGTGTTGACCACGCTGTGACCTGGCCAGCTGTGTACTGTCCCCCAACACACCAGCTTGAACCCAAGCTGGAGCCTTGAGCATTTCCAGGGGTATTTTGGTTGTTGTCCAAAACTCTGACAGAAACGAGACCGAGCCCTGAGTCAAACTCCTCAAATCCTTATATCAACTCCATAACCCAACTCCCTCATTTCAGACACACCTAGGTAGACCATCCTTGTCTCGCTGTCTGCTACTTGAATATGGTGTGAGCCCTCCGGAGGTAAATCCCCCTGAGAAATGCTTTGGCCTGACCACTCTGGGGTTTAGTGCTTTTTTCTTTGGAATACCAACCAGGACACATCTCAGGACAGTCTGGGGTACTCCCTTACGGGAACCCCCTGCCAGGCACTTTTGGAGAAATTCCAGCCACAGGTTCAGTAAAACAGAACATATGCTATTATAGGTTTAATGTGTCCTTCAGAAAACCTGTGTTAAAGGACTAACCCCCTAATACATGTCAATGGAACTTTATTTGAAACTAAAGACTTTGCAAATATAATCAAATTAAGATCAGACCGCACAATAGCCTTCAATCCAGTATGACTGTTGTCCTTATGACAGGATAGAATTTGGACAGACTTCAGAGAGAGCCCCATGTGAAGACATAGAGGCACAAAAACACAGAAAGCAGGTGGCCTCAAGCAATCCTCCCACCTCAGCCTCCCAAAATGCTAGTATTACAGGACACTGCACCTGGCCGGTTTTTACTTTTAACTAGTATAAATGTCACGATAATAAACATATTTTGGGAAAAGATTTTTCCATATTTTACTATTTATCCAGAAAAGAATACCAATAAAAGACTTGCTAGGTCAAATGAATATGTTTTTCAACTAGTATTTTGTTCGATTATTTTGCTTTTGGAAGTAATGTGTGTCTAGATGGAATATTTATTAAATTTAATAAACTAAACAAGAAAAAAAGGTAATTCATACTTCCCAGAAACTTCCCATCCCCCCCCAAAAAAACCCTTTATATTTTGGTGTATTTCTTTTTACTCTTTTTATAGTATATATATTTTTTGTTAAAATACCTTAGGTTTAAACTATATAGTTTATTTTCTGACCTTTTTACACATAATCTAGCATTCTCTTCTGATTTTTCTAATCATCATATTACAAATATCCTCCCCTTGAAAACCTTTTCCACATTTAATTTTAATAACTTAGCAATATATTGGTAATATTTCATTTAATCATACCCCCACTGTTGAAAATTTACTTTGTTTTCTTCTATTTTTTGCTCTTATAAATAACATTAACATTAAAATCTTTGTGCATAATTTCTTTCATCACATTGTTTCCTTGGAATAAATTCCCAGAAGTGGAATTACTGGGTTATAGAAAGAGAACATTCTAAATTCCTGAAATATACTGCCAAATTGTTTTTCCTACAGCTTGCTTATACTGGTTGTATAGCATTTCATCCTATTTACGTAACATAACTTTCATAGACAGTATCCTATTGCTGGATATTTAGGTTATGTCAATATCTGTTATCATAGATAATGCCCTAAGAGCATCTCATGAATAAATAGTAACTTGTCTCCTATTATGTACCTGTTATGCAACGATGCAAATTTCAGACTGAGAAAACACGACACTCAAAGCACTCCACGTCACACAGTCAAGTTGTCAGAGCACATCTGCTCTAACCCCATGAATGGGCGGACGACTATCTCCTGCAACAGGCACCCCCTCCTCCCCATCTGACCCTCGTTCTTACGGGGCTGCTCCTCACAAAGTTAGTTTAACTTTAGTTAACTCCAGTAACGACATATACATCACCTTTTACCTCTGTATTTTTCACATTACTGTTTGTTATTTCAGTACCACACACTAATACTCCAGAGATTGACACTCTTCAAATTAATAGTTGAACATTTCTAAAAATCAGCAAAAATTTAAAATATGCCCTCTAAGTAAATAAGTAAGCAAGTAAGTAAATCAAGTATTGTCATAAGAATTAGACTAAGCCCTCCATAAAATCAAATACAAATTCCAGATAATTGCTACTAGTAAATAAATAACATACACACACACACACAAACGTATTAGTCCTTTTATGGAATCATTCAAAACCCTGCCCTTCCTAATCTCATTTTTCCAATAGGTCTTAACTTTTCTCCATGTAGAATTTAACCATAGGGCATTTTAGGAACATAGGCCATCATGGTCAAGTAATAACTTCTGTATCTTTCCTTCTTCTCTCTTATGATACATTTTTTTTAAAGTGGCATTATTTGTCACTAAAGAGGAATATTTCACATTTACTATATATCAAAGCTTTGTCTTTCCCTCTTTCATTTAATCTATATTATTCAAAGACCCATTATTTGTTAATCTCTGTATTCATGTGTGTACCTCACTTCCTGTATCTCAAGCCTATGTCTTTTAGATAGGCATTGACTTAAAACACAGATGTTAAAAAGGTTGTGTGTGTGTGTGTGTGTGTGAATGTGTGTAAGTGTGTTCACAATCAAACAATATAGAGAGAAGTAAGCTAACAAAAAAATGCCAATGAGCTGATAAAAGTAAAGGATTTAAAGCCCTGGTATTTATAATACCTAACCCTTGCATCAAGCTTAAAAAATATAGGGCAATATTGTCATTTATTCAACCAGCAAATGTTGCAGAACAACTAAGTGCTAACTTCTCTGAGCACTTAAAATGTAAGAACAAATGAAATTCAACCGCTTTCTTACAGAACTCCACAGTAGGTGTAATAACGTAGCCCAAAGTAAGATTTTCAAGTTTTCAGTAAGTGAGGATGATACACGTTTTGTAAACACAGTCATACATTTCACAGGCAAGGGAATTTGATATCACTCAACCCCTCACTATTGCAGTGCTGAGCCTGACTAAATTAATCTTGACAGAAATGCTATCATGCTACTCTTTAAAAGGGTAAACAGCACAGATTTCATTCCCCCCTCTTGGTAAATCCCCTCTGGTATTTATACCCATATGTAGTGATCCTCAATATCTATAAACTAACTCCAAAAAGTGCAAAATTAATAATATTCAAGTAGGAAAGCCATCGGCTGTGACACCACATTTACTGTTTTTATGTGAGAACCAGAAGATGGGTAAGTAGCCAAATGATAAGACTGGAGTTCCTTATGCCAAAATTTGTTATGTTTAGAGAGCAAAGTCTGAGAATGCTGCCAAAATACACCAAGGGGGTTGATTCTGACCTTACCGTTCATTCCATCACACTTTGAATTCCCTACATTGAAGCAGGAAGTTTTCATGTTGCCAGGAAGAACATTCCACCATTTATATTCAAACCCAAGAGCAGGTTCTGTTCCTGCTGGACATGGTCTGCATTCTACAAAGGAAAAGTAGGATAAACAATTAAAATTAAACTACATCTGTACAACTTCTCCCTCTGTTCTAAGCACTCCCAAACTATAATTAGCACAGAGAGAAGTGGGAAGGAGGGGTATTGGACCCCCAATTCCCTTAGGAAATAATAACTGTTTCAAAAGATATCCTGAGGCCGGGTGCAGTGGCTCACACCTGTAATCCTACACTGTGGGAGGCCAAGATGGGTGGATTAACTGAGCTCAGGAGTTCAAGACCAGCCTGAGCCAGAGTGAGACCTCATCTCTAAAAAAAAAAGCTGGGCTTTGTGGTGGTGCCTGTAGTCCCAGCTACTTGGGAGGCTGAGGCAAAAGAATCACTTGAGTCCAAGAGTTTGAGGTTACTGTGAGCTGTGAGGCCAGGGTACTCTATCCAGGATGACATAGTGAGACTGTCTCAAAAAAAAAAAAAAAATTCTGAAAAAAATTCCGGATATAGTATACATACACACACACTTGAAAAATAAAAAATAATTATCAATAAAAATAAAAAAAAATAATAAAAGAAAAAGAAAAAAGACATAAGAACCTTTCAAAATAATTTTTTCCTTCATTCTGAGAGTAATTGCTAATACTGAATTATACTCCATAAGAAGAATAATTCTGAAACAAATTTAAGTTCTCCTACATATGATCTTAAAATCAGTTCCCTCTACTTTATGAATAAGGAAAAATCATATCTTCCCTATTGATTGTTAAACAGAATATTAATACCATTTAATTAAGAAATGATTACTTGAAATTCATAATATTGACTATGTTGAGAAATGATGCTGAGAAATTAACATCTGCAACTGTGAAATAGTAGAGTCTTTTCCAATTATTTTTAAATTTATCCAAGACACTTTGCATCATCACCTCAGTAAGAAAAGGGGGAAAGAAAACATTCATTTATCAAACACTTCGTGCAGCCAAAGAAAACATTTTTATATAACCTTCCAATGATGATGAGTTAGATATGATCCACAATCTCAAAAACAAGAAAATTGAGGTTCAAAGCTTTAAACAGGTTGGATACATCACACTACAGGTACAGTGTGGGACACAGATTCACACTCAAGTCAACTTGACTTCAGAGTCCTTTTTATGCTATCTGTCAAAAAGATATTAAGTATATGGCAGAACTTGTATTCAAGCCAGATACCTGCAATTAAAATGTACTAGAATATTTGTCTAAGATTAAAATAAATTATATCATATTATTTTTATGTTATGATTTGGGTTATATTAAAATTTTTCCAGCAGTACACTTTTAAAACAATCTACTTGGGGCTATTTTAATTGCCATATGTTCAAATTAAGCCATCTTTGCTTTTATTATAGCATAAAATGCAATTCATTATTCTAAGGGTATATTAGAAGAAATGACATTTTTTGGCTTGTATAAATATATGAAGTATATACACACACTCACCAGAAAAGGAGTGCTCACCCTTAATCACTCGTATGGTGAAATTTTCTTAGCAATATCCAAAGACAAACATCCCATTAAGAGAGAATTACATTAAACGCCATTAAAACAGCTACCTTTGTATATAAAATAAGCCATGCAGCTTTGCAATTAAATTGTCCTATTTCTCAACTCTTCTTCAGACTCAAAGATAAGAAAGTTAAGGGTTTTAACATTCTTTTAACAGAAAAATTATTCCATAAAAACAATTTATAACAAGGTGACAGTCGTCCAACAAGGTTAGCTTATAAAGGGCCAATTATCGGGCCAGTTGACATCCTACCTTTTGTTCCATCTGAAAATGTTCCAGGAGGGCAGGGACGGCAAGAAGATGACCCATTGTTGTAAAATCCAGGGTTGCAAGGTGGACAATCCTTCTTCTCTCCAGAAGGGGGCAATCTAATAGCATCTGTGAGATCCTCCCGGCAGATTTTGGGCTCTATCCATTTGTACATTATCTGAGTCTGTGGGGGGAAAAGGGAACAAGTCATGTAACATGCTTATAACAAAAATTTTAAACTGACAGCCTAGAAAAAGTGCAAATAGTGACAGAATAGAAGGGCCAGCTGAAAAGAATGTAAAACTTCAGTGACAAAATGACAGCAAAAGAGAAAACTGAGGTAGGGAAATGAATGTTACTTATAAATATTTGTACCCTGGTGGCCTTACATCACACATAGCATGTTCCTCATCATGAAATCCCTCCTTAAAATAAAGATGACTATCACCCTTACTCTCCTATCTACTCACTGCCTTCATTCCATACCTGATGTAAATTTCTATGCAGAAACTCTTTTCCGTTTTGAGACCTCCACGACTCTCTTCCTTTCTTCCAGTCACATGTTTAACATGCTTTGCACGTGATCACAGAAGAGAAAAGTTACATTTCAAAAAGAATAGATCAAGCTTCACACTTTAATCCTGCTAGTTCATAAACATTGGTAGCTGTTCTGAGTCTTTGTCAACAACCTAATATTAGACTACAAGCATTGCAGCTACAGCACCTCTGGATTGTGTTCCTTATGCCCTTTAGACAGCCTCTGCCTGGAGGCGAGCAGCCTTTTAAGCTCTATTCTTTCAGTGTCTCACGCATGCACTTACCCTGCACAAAGCAAAATATAGCTTACATCCTTAAGGTCGTAGGTAGGTTCTTAAAAACTTTAAGTGAAATGATATAAAATGAAGCCAATTTTACTATAAGCTTAATTACAAAATGAAAATTGTCAAGAAAATTGTCTCCTACCAACATGCAGATCAAAAGCAAACAGGAATAAATCTGGTGAGTTTGCTGGGAGCTTTTATACAGCATGCTTTATCGTCATGCGTTTGTATTATTATCACAGCCTTTACAAAGTTTTATTTTACAATAATTTGTATTCACTCATTCATTCATTTCCCAGCCTTCTTATTTCAGTTCAGGGCCTATCCCAGCAGCTCAGAGCTCCAGGCAGTAACCCAGCTAGGACAGGATACCATCCCATCACAAAGACACTCTCAACACATACCTGCACTCACTCACACTGGGACGATTTAGACACACTAATTCTCCTAAAATACACATCTTTGAAATGTGGGAAGAAACCAGAGTACCCAGAAAAAAATGCGCGTAGACATAGGAGAACATATAAACTCCCCCATATACAGTGGCCCCAATCAGGAGTGGATTTTTTAATCTCATCAGCATTATAACCAAACAACATTGAACAAAACAACATTATCTGAGGACCTGCTATCTAAGCAAATAGCTATAAGTCAGCTAAACCCCAAAAGGTTTTGTCATAAAATTATTCTTATTTTGAAACCAAAAATACCGAATGGGTTAGCCATTCCAAACCAAAATTGATAAGCTCTGTGGGGGCAAACATAAAAGGTTTTATAAATGCAAAAAAGAAAAATAAATCATGGCTCAGTGCCTGTAGCTCAGTGGCTAGGGTCCCAGCCACATACACCAGAGCTGGCGGGTTTGAATCCAGCCTGGGACTGCCAAACGACAATGACAACTACAACCAAAAGATAGCCGGGAGTTGTGGAGGGCGCCTATTGTCCCAGCTACTTGAGAGGCTGAGGCAAGAGCATCGCTTGAGCTCAATAGTTGGAGGTTGCTATGAGCTGTGACACCACAGCACTCTATCCAAGACAACATAGTGAGACTCTGTCTCAAAAAAAAAAAGAAAAGAAAAAGAAAAAGAAATCCACTATTTCATAACAAAATACAGAGTTTTAAAAAGACACTAAAAGTTCCTTTCATTAGACATTTCTGCTGAAAGTATTCTTTCTCCCTTAAATCAACTTCTGCAATAGGAAGTCTACTATGGAAACTTGAGAACCAAAATTAAAGGCAGTTCTCTATAGCTAGATCCAGTTAACAGAAAATATTATAAAGTAAGCTCTTTACACCACTCAATTTTATTCTCAAGTATTCTCATTGAAGAAAAGACTACCTTATATGAAGAAAGATGCTTAAGGAAATGGTTTCAAGGTAAACATCTCAGCAGACTTATAAATAACCTTTTATAACAGTTCTCTTTTCTCACATTCATTTTGTGGCTTATGTCATGATATACTTTAACCAGCTATTTAGCACCTTCCTTTCTTACCATCTGTAAAATAATGTCCAACCTTGCTGGGACTAGTAAATAGCTGAAAAAATAAATTAGATGCTATATCTAGAAGGGGCTCTCAATACCCTTCAAGAAAGGCAGTATAGGCTTGGCGCCCGTAGCTCAGCGGTTAGGGTGCCAGCCACATACACAGCTGCTGGCGGCTTCGAACCCTTCCCAGGCGTGCTAAAGAACAATGACAACACAACAACAACAACAAAATAGCCAGGTATTGTGGCAGGCACCTGTAGTCCCAGCTACTTGGGAGGCTAAGGCAAGAGAATCACAGGCAAGAGTTTGATCTTGCTGTGAGCTGTGACGCCACAGCACTCTACCAAGGGCAACATAGTGAGACTTTGTCTCAAATAAATAAATAATAAAAGAAAGGCAGCATAAAACTCAGAGAAACTAAACAAATAAAACATCATTACAGGGAACTATCTTTTTAATTCTGGCTTAACAAATATTGAAAATTTTTCATATCCTCCTAGTCAAGTCACTAATGCTCTGATTTATTTTTACATTAGTAAAAATGGGTTGAGTTATGTGTGCGCTACTGTATTCTGGGCAATAGTCGGTTCCCACGTAGGAGTGAGGACCAGTGATGACACTGTGAGTTATGTAATCTTCTCAGACACTTTGGGAAGTACATTGTCTTATCATCAGGTTTATAAATGAGGAAATACTCCAGATGAGAACTGCTGAAGAATTTTCCCAAAAGTCATACACAAGTAGCAATGGGTAAAGTAACACCAGTCAAAAAGAGTAAGATCAGTAAGGGTAAAAATGAAACACGCAAATATATTTTGAGAAGTCAACTAACCACATGACTTTTGATACAAGCAAACTAATTTTTAAAAATTAAAATTGTACACCACTTTTAAGCACTTAAAAGCTTATAAATCAAATTTCAAATGCCCTATAGTAAACGTTTTATTTGCAAAGCCTCTGTCACATGGCAGATTGAGTCTCTGTCCCTCTTTCTAATGGGGACAGATGCTTTCAAGTCTGCTTGAGGAAAGATAATAATCAATATTAATGATACTTAGCATCAGATGACTCGAAAAGCAGGTGAAAAATAAAGAGTCAATTCATTCTTGGGCTAGTTGAGATGAAATGTTTTAGGAAACCAAAACCCTAATAGAGTAAAACATACCAAAATACCATTAAGATTATGAAAGAACCAATGTATATTTATATTAAACATGAAAAATAATACATTTTAACACAGAGGTATCAACTTGAAGCTGCTTGTCATATCAAAATAAAATCTGTCATGGTGAAGATTAAAATTTAGAAACATTTTTGGACTGAATTTGCCCACAGATGCCTATTTTCTTCCTTCAGATGTCAATGCACAAATGTACTAAGCCTTTACAGAATGGCTCAACTCATCAGAGCTAAATTACATGTGCTTTAAAAGTGCCTACCAACTGCCATGAACCCAACTGCCTTATTCTCCATGATGTTCTGACTCAGGAGGTCTCAGTCAAACAGGTAATTTCTTGCCTTCCAGCCTCTCCCAGGCCTTGACTTTTTTCACCTGCAAGTCCCTGGGCACCCATCATTTGCCTCTCCTGGAATTACCCACCCCTTCTGCCAACCGGTGTCTGACCCTGCCTTCAAAGCCACATTCAGTATCTACAAGCTGCTCTTGGAAGGTCCTTGGCCTACATATCAGCATTCACCTGATTTCTTTTCTATCTAGGTTTTGCTGCTTTTGTATTTTACCATGTGGTGACCTCCTTCTCCCCTTCTAAATGCTCAACAGCATTGATCATCATCTTCCTTTATGCGGAAGATAACATGGGAATTTAACATTTTACTGGCAGTTCTAAACAGGGCTATAGTTTTATTGTGATGAGTATACTAAAAATATTGAATTATATACTTTAAATGTATGAATCATATGTATGAGAACTGTATTTCAGTAAAGCTGTGTTTTTTTTAAAAAAAGAAAGATTGTAAAAAAGAGACTATCTAAAAAAAATTATTTAAAAAAATTTCAGAAATCCCTAGTCTCTGAAAAATGCTATGTTTTCCCATTATCCTAATTAAGGGACATAGTATATTTGACTTGCCTAAATCCTATATAAAGAAAGGCAGATCTAAAAACCATGTACCTTTATGCCATATTTTTAATATCCCCACCTCTTTCTCCTGCTTTATAACCCAGAAATACTGGTCATTCAGCATTTGGAATAATTTGTAATATTGAAGAGCATTAAAAGGGCAAACTAAGTATAAGACAATCTAATATTAAAACACTAGTGAATGCTCTATAACCCATGAATTTCCTAGATTTGGAGATAGAAAAGTTGTGCATAGTCTAACACCTCCTCCTAAAGGCTCCCTTCTGAAACAAGTACCTTATCACCCAAGCACTCTTCAAGCCTTAGCAGAAAGTTTCCTATTTGACAAAACATGTCATTCCAGAATTGAACAGCTTTGCTTGTTAGAATATCCGTATATCCCAGTGGGATTTACCTTCTAGAAATTCACCTGATTAGCCCTATGAAATAACACAGAAAAGTCTATTTCTTCTTTTCTAAAATTTCCTCTCAAATACTTAAATTATTTAGGAAATTCTTATTAAGTATTTACAGTGTACTTAGCAAAGCACAGTGGAAGATTTAAGTATTAGTAAGATAAATTGCTCTGAAAGAGGTTATAGTCTAATAAGAGGTTCACAACTGCTATTTATTATAAAAATTAAAAAATAAAAGGAATACAAAGCATCAGACATAGAAAAGGACAGTCTGGGTTAAAATTCACCACTAAGACTTATTAGCTATGACTTTAGGGAAATTACTTAACCTCATTAAGCCTCAGCTTCTTCATCTGCAAACTGGGTTCAGTAATGTCTAAATTGCACAGCTGTTAAAAGAAATTAGAGGCAACTTCTGAATTTATATACACACATGCACATATAAAGTATATGCACAAATACATAAATGTTTCTGGTATTAACACTATAAATACTATTACTGTAATTATTATCTTATCATTATCTTCTTCAAAAGAAACACAAAATGTCATGAGGACCCAAAGGAAAGAGCTTAAATCTGTGGGAAACAAATAGGAGAAATCACAGAGATAATCATGATTTTTCCATCCCATTGTGCCTTTCCTTCCACTTGAAAAAAATATTTCCAGATCCTTCAATCATACTTCTTCTCAGCTTTACTGATTTACAATTTGATACACATATTCATAATATCCTCATGAAGCTAATGATTTTATTTAAAAATATTCTTCTTTCCCTGAGTTAGGATATACGTAAATAATTTGCTATATATATTTATATTACTCTGGCAAATATATGATACTCACTCCACATTTTACATATGGTTCTTTAATTAGTCATGTATCAACTTAACCATATCATTTAATCCACAATTTTCTATCTCATAGATAGAAATAGAGATAACGAAAAGCTCTACTAAATATCAGATTAACCTTAAAACATACCTTCTCTTGATGAACCCTTGCCCAGTATCACTGGTCAGGATTCTTTTAAGCTTCAAGTACTGTTGGTGGACATGTGCTTTACATATTATCTGGGTCTACCTCACATAAATTTTAGTGAATACTTTTGAGAAGTGAATGTTCTGTATCTACGTTATACATCTCTATTTTGTGTTTACTAAGCCTTAATTCAAATAAGTAACATTTGTGAAACTTCATTTATCTATCACAGGGAATAAGGTCTCATGAAAATCTATCAACTCCTCAAGACCTCCAGAATTTATCCACGATACGTTCTAAGTAAGTAATTCTCCATGTTTGCTTATTTCCCTGTATCTACACAAGGTCTTGCACAATGTTTGATATATATAGTAGGCTCTATTCAATATTTGGTGAATGAATGCCTCACTGTATTTGTTAGAAGACTTTAAACCGTTGCCTCTCTTCTACCCACTTCAATCTGGTTTCCATGTGTTAAAATGGTTCTCTTTAAAGCCACCATTTACTTCAGAGCTGCTGAATCTGGATACCTGTCAATCCTCACATAGGCGAACTCTTCAGCAGCTTCTTAACCCTTCCTATCTCTGTAAGCACTGGATAGTAACTCCCTTGGTTTTCCTCCCACTTCTCCAGACACTTTGCACAGTCGCCATCTCTGCTCGAGCATCTTTCCTAGCAGTGGCTCAGTCCGAAGCCCACTGTGTATTCTCCCCGACAAAACTGTACCCATGCCCAGGGCTTCAATTACTGCTATTTGTTCAAAACACTCAGACTCATGTATCTAGCCCCGATGCTGTATTAGCCCCAGACTGGGGAACACAACAACAATTCCAGCATGTCCACCTGCCCTGTCTCACAATGCAGCCAAACTGCACTCATATTGGATAAAGAAAATGTGATATATAAATACCATGGAGTACCATCCAGCCGTAAGAAATAATGTCTTCTGCAGCAACTTGGATGGAACTGGAGGCCATTATCCTATGTGATATAACTCAGGAACAGAAAAATAAATGCCACATGTTCTCACCTGTAAGTGGGAGCTAAACTATGGCTACACAAGGACACACAGAGTGGTAAAAATGAACACTGGAGACTCGTTGGGTGGAGGGATAAAAAATTACCTATGAGGTGAAATCGACACCACTCAGGTAATGAGTACACAAAAAGCCCAGACTCCGCCACTACACAACTATACGATACATACATGGAATAGAATTCAATTTGTAACCTCGAATCTATTGATATTTTTAAAATGAAGAAAAACTAGATTCATGGTCTTTCCTTCCCTGACTCTAAATCTTCTCTTTAGCTAAACAATACCTCTACCCAAATCTCTAACACATCCTTCCTCACCCCAACTCCCACCTAACAAACTGTTAGACTGTGTGAATTTTACTTCCTACTTATTTCCTCAGTCTGTCTCCTGTGTATTCCCTTCCCCATCATCCATTTGCACCTTCTCTCACCCAGAAAAGGGCATCATTAGCCTTCTAGGTATTTATCCATGGCCTCTCTTTCCCACCTTTAATCTTGTTTCGAAAGCACTGCCAAGGAGATCTATATAAAACATAAATTAAACACTGCATCACTCCAGTACCACAACCCAGCAGTGATTTTTCAATGCCTGTAGGATAAAGGCCAAAATTTCTAATGTGGCCCTTTGAAGCTAGGCCGATTCTACTACCACCCTATGTCATCAGCTGCATATAAACCGCAGTTCCTTTCATACACCCCACACTTCCTCTTAGTTCTTCAGACAGACCATGCTTCCTCCATCAGGCATTCACCATCCCTCTACAAAAATGCTCTTCTGCTGTACCCTTGCCCAGTTTTCAATACAGTTTTGAAGCCTTCCACCCTGGGTCATATGCCCATAAAACTCAGACTTCTCTGCTGTAGCAATAATAATAATTCAAAATAATTCATTTCTGGCTCGGCACCTGTGGCTCAATAGGCTAAGGCGCCAGCCACGTACACCTGAGCTGGTGGGTTCAAATCCAGCCCGGGCCCACCAAACAACAATGTCGGCTGCAACCAAAAAATGGCCAGGTGTTATGGCAGGCACCTGTAGACCCAGCCACTTGGGAGGCGGAGGCAGGAAACTCACTTGAGCCCAGGAATTGGAGAGCCACAGCACTCTGTCCAGGGTGACAGCTTGAGGCTCTGTCTCAAAAAAAAAATAATAATAATAATTCATTTCCTTTGATTGATGTCTACCTCTTCCTCTAGAGTCTGGACCAGTAGTTCCCAAAGTGCTGAGATCCTGGACCAGCAGAATCAGAATTACCTAAGACGTTCCTGGAAATGCAAATTGTCAGACCCTGCTCCAGACCTCCGTAATCACAAAATCTGGGACAGGGCTTTCCTGGTGAGTCTGAAGCACACTGAAGTTTGAAAGCCACTGCTCTACATCTATGAAAACATTTCTTTTTCTTCTATCCTCTGCCCTCATCACCACACACTCTATATTTAACCAGTGCTCAGTAATAAAGATTTAAAGAAAGAATCAATAAGAAGGCATTCTACATTTTCCATGAGGTGAATGAAAGTCTCTTAATCAGAATTAGAATAGTTTCAATTAGCAATTAAAATTTTTCTAAAAACTTTTTCTATAGGCAACAAGTAATCTAAACTTGTAATACTGCCGTGTCATATAAATGGTAATTTTGGGGATCTATATACCTCAACAGCTGCTTTCCTTATCAACCAATTTGATCCTCTCCAAGCAAGGGCAAAATAGGATCAAAAAGAACCAAAACACAGTTGTTGAATGGCCCCAGGAAATATCATTAAGTTTCTGCAAATCACCAGGCAATTCTCAATGAGAATAAAATACATTTTTTAAAGATGAAACCAGAACAAACGAAAATGTTGGAACAACAAAAACAAAAATACCTCAACTTCATTTATGCAACTGAAGCCTCTTAACTAGACACTATCATTTAACTAAGTTCCCATTGCTTTGTTTACTTCTATAGCTAGAAACATTTATCTCAGAATATCTTAAATCTTTCTTTAAAAAAAAAAAATACTGGGTGGCGCCTGTGGCTCAAAGGAATAGGGCGCCAGCCCCATATGACAGAGGTGGCGGGTTCCAACGCAGTCCGGGCCTTAAAAAAAAAAAAAAAATTCAGTTTATGAAGTGCTAGTACCTTGTCTTCTTGTATGCCAAAAACATGTTTAGAGTTATCCCAAACCAAAACATAATTTGTGTATAGAGTTATCCCAGACCAAAACATAATTTGTGCATATGTGAATACACAGCATGCCTGTGGCACACCCATATATCCAAATATATGCATTCTGCATAACTTTAATATATGGTCTTACTTCCATTAGACCCAAGTTAATTAAATTTCATCATACTACTTATTGACATAAGTAATAATATAATAAACTACTCATTTACATAATAAAAATCTAGCTCTTGCATATTTTCTTTTTTTGTATATTTTCATTATAGTTAATACAAGGTCCATTTGTATATCACAGTCCCTTCATATAAGCTTCAGTTAATGCTGGATTAATGGCTAAAAAATAAAATATCCTAATTTACTTTCACCTTAGGTGTTAATAAGGCCAGTTAGCTATGAAAGTTTACCCAAACACACATAAACCTAATTACTTTTTAATCTACTTTAGTAGCACCTTCTACATATATTTTCTAAACAGAAATAGAACTTAGTTGGCCATTATTATACAGTCATTAAGACCTCACTTTACAAGCCTTGAGAGCTAACATCTGTTGGTTTGAGTAGTACTGTTCTTATTAACATAAAGCTTATACATTCAAAAGAATATTCCTTAAAAGAAAAAAAAAAAAACTGAAGGACCTAAGGGTCAGATTAATATCATAGAATCTCTGTAAGCTGACCACTCAGGGGGACTGTAACAAACTGGTCAACATATAGAGGTGGTCAACATAAGGAGGTAGGCCTACTGTACTGATACAAACATGTGGTGCATGTCTGGTCTATGAAAATTAGGTCAACTGAAAAAAGCTCAAAGATGAGCGAACAGGTTCCTTGCAACTAGGCATGGTGAGACTGAGGAGAGAGGACTCCAGGCATCTCTGGCAGGCGGGATCTGCCCAGAAACTTCCCTTTGGGAACACAGGGAGACATTGTGAGACTTCTGGATGCCCTGAGGAAGGCAAAAGCCATGGAGATTGGGCAAGTGGTTGCCTGTGTTTCGTTCTGTCTAATACTGTCCAAAGCTGTGGGTGGGGCAACAGTGGGACTGCAGGCTGGAAAGGCCTTGCCTGTGTACTATTTGGGTTTCTTTTGGACTTGGCACTTGGTTGAACTGCCTTGGGAGAACTTGGGCAAGAGTGCAGGGCTCTTTGAGCATTGTCTGGGGCCCCAGACTGGGCCACCGAGCCAGGTGGAGCCACCAGTGTGTGGTTGTGGGCTGTGTGGAGTCATTGTGGGAGAACTGCCCTGGCAAGCTCCAACCTCAGGGTCCCAGAACTAACATCAGAAGGGAGTGAGTAATCTAGTGACTGAGCAGCCTAAACGGGGGGACTGAGATGCCTTGCAGCCTTAACCCTCAGGGGCATAGGGTGAGACCAGTTTTGGCACACTACGTAAGTGGATAGCCACTTTAAGGAGTGATCCCAGCCACAAGCGCTTTCCTGGGAAAGCTTCTGCTTAGCCCAAGTTAGCAATTTAAAGTGTCATCTAAGCAGGCTGAGGAGGATTTAAGTTCTCTACCCTGTGGGGTTTGAGAAATCATTAGAGACACAGGGTCACTCCCTACAAAGATCTAGTAACAATAGAGTGATTCTGCCAGGGTATGATCTGGGAGAGACACCTCCCAACTCTGAGGACGGTCATAGGCAACAGTGAAAAATAATCATGAGGCGGAATCAATAGAAAAACTCTGGCAATATGAATAACCAGAGTAGATCAACTCCCCCAAGGAATGACAAGGTAGATACAGCACAAGATCCCTTGCATAAGCAAATGGCTGAGATGTCAGAAATCAAATTCAGAGTCTAGATAGCAAATAAGATCAGTGGAATGGAGGAAAAGATGGAATTAGAATTTCAAGCAGCAATCCAAAAGATGTCTCAGGAAGTCAAGGAGTTCAAAGATAAAATGACCAAAGATTTTGACACATTGAGACAAGAAGTTGCAGCCCTCAAAGATATGAGAAATACAGTAGAATCCCTCAGTAACAGAATGGAGCAAGCAGAAGAAAGGATTTCTGACATGGAAGACAAAGCTTTCAAAAGCTCCCAAACTTCCAAAGAGGTAAAGAAATGGAAGGCAAAAATGGATCATTCTCTCAGACAGCTCTGGGATAACTCAAAGAAAACCAATATTCACCTTATAGGGATACCTAAAAATGATGAAGTGGCGTCACAAGGCACACAGTCTCTTCTTTATGAGATTATGAAAGAGAACTTTCCAGACATGCCAAGAGATTCTGAAATTCAGATAGCAGACAGTTTCAGAACCCCATCACGACCCAACCCAAATGAGACATCCTCCAGGCACATCATAATTAAGTTCACTAAAGTTAATATGAAGGAGAAAATTCTGAAAGCAGCCAGATGTAAGAAATCCACTACCTACAAGGGGAAGAATATTAGAATAACTGCAGATCTCTCTGATCAAATCTTTCAAGCTAGAAGAGAATGGTCATCAACTTTCACTCTCCTAAAACAAAAGAACTTTCAACTCAGGATCTTGTATCCAGCTAAACTGAGTTTCATTTACAATGAAAAAACTAAATACTTCAACGACATCCACATGCTGAAGAAATTTGCTATAACTAAGCCAGCTCTCCAGGATATTCTCAGATGTATCCTCCACAATGACCAGTGCAAACCTCCACCACAAAAGTAAACTCACCCAGAAACTATTTCTCAAATTTCATCTTCCACAGTAATGAAAGGACTAAAAATGTCTACTGGACTTTCTAAAGAATTATCATTACTTTCAATTAATGTGAATGGTTTAAACTGTCCTCTAAAGAGGCATAGGTTGGCTGATTGGATACAAAAACTCAGGCCAGATATCTGCTGCATACAAGAATCTCACCTTACTGTAAAAGATAAAATTAGACTCAAGATGAAGGGATGGTCATCTATGTTCCAGGCAAATGGAAAACAGAAAAAAGCAGGTGTTTCGATCTTATTTGCAGATTCTATAGGCTTTAAACCAACCAAAGTAAAGAAGGATAAAGACGGACATTTCATATTTGTTAAAG
>CAUYON010004204.1:0-16018 GCA_963573935.1 Arctocebus calabarensis
TTTTTTTTTTTTTTTTGAGACAGAGCCTCAAGCTGTCACCCTGGATAGAGTGCTGTGGCATCACAGCTCACAGCAACCTCCAATTCCTGGGCTCAAGCAAGTCTCCTGCCTCCACCTCCCAAGTAGCTGGGACTACAGGTGCCCACCACAACGCCCGGCCATTTTTTGGTTGCAGCCATCATTGTTGTTTGGCGGGCCGGGGCTGGATTCGAACCCGCCAGCTCAGGTATACGTGGCTGGCGCCTTAGCCCGTTGAGCCACAGGCGCCGAGCCAATAGCCTTTAGTTTTTTAGGGCAGTTTTAGGTTCACAGCAAAATTGATTGGGAAGTACAGAAAGCTCCTGTATGCCCCCACCGCCCCACGCACACAGCCTCTCCCCTATTGACACCCTGCACCAGAGTGGCATGCATGTATTTGTTATAATCAATGAATCTACGCTGGCAATTCATTGTCTCTCAGAGTTTGTGGTTTATATCAGAACTCACTGTTGGTTTCGTATGTGGCTTTTGACAAACATAGAAGGACGCGTACCTATCATTATAGTATCCTACTGAGAAATTTTACTACCTTAAAAATCTGTGTTCCCCATATTCAGCTCTCCCTCCCTCTCCCCCCTGGCAACCACTGACCTTTGTACTGTCTCTATAGTTTTACCTTTTCCAAAATGTCATATATTGGAACTACATAGTATGTAGCCTTTTCAGATTGGCGTCTGCACGTGAGTTTCCTCCACATCTTTTTGTGGGTTGATAAGCTCATTTCTTTCCCATGCTGAATAATATATTCCATCATCTGGATGTGCCACAGTTTATTTACAGTGCAAGGCTTTGGACGAACCGGAATTATACCCATGGATGGGATGTATCGGGAAGGGGAGCCAGTTTGAGGGTTGTGGGAGTTGGCTAATTGGAATATCTTTGACTGAGTGACTTTCTGCCGTGCCTAGCAAGCTCCGGTGAGCACCAGGAAGAGAGGGGTGGAGGCTCAGGATGAAAATCTTGCAGAAATACATCCCTAACTATACATAAAGGAGAATCCCCTCCTTCTACATCCCCCTGCTGCATTCTAGATCCCACACTGGATCTAGAATGTGCTTAGTCCAAAATGTTCCTATAAGTTGGCAAATATCTGTCTCAAGTACTCTCTCCTAATCAGTTTTATGAAAATAGTTAAACTGAACAAACCAAATGGAACAGAAAGCTGGATTTGCATGTGTATGTTGGGTTTTTTATTTTTTTGCAGTTTTTGGCTGGGGCCGGGTTTGAACCCGCCACCTTGGGTATATGGGGCTGGCACCCTGTATGATGTTTTTTGATCAAAGCATAAGAAGCAAAAAGACACCAAAGCAGAAGATGCTGCAGTTGACATAGCCTTCCTATTTCTGCTCTATTTTATTTAGTTTTGGGGTGATTATGCTGAACGGCCTGTCTTGTATCAGTGGAGATACATTTGCTGCCAGCTGAGCCCTCCTTGTTGGCAGAGGTTGTGTGTAAATTCCGGGAACTGTAAGGTTGCAGAGCTGGAAAGCCAATCCATCAGGCTATTGTCTTCCTGCTCCATGAAGTGTATTAACTGGAAAATGACTTCATTTCCGCCATTTTGAATCTTAAACACAAGGGATTCTGTCCTTTATGGAATGAGTTAAGGTCAGAAAATCTGGCCATTGTATTTCTTGTAAACAGTTTAATATCTTCCAAGCATCCCTGGACTGAGAAAATAATTATGGATAGTAACAAAGGTTTCCCATCAGGAATAGGCCAAAGTGCAAATGCTCCTGATTTCAATTCACACCTGTAGCTTTCAGGTCTTTCTCAATATGTTCCATTACTTGTGAGAAATTCAGAAGTAGTGGCTGGTTTGACAAGCTTAACACTTTTCATGAGAAGTGGACGGCTCGGTTTTATCCTGTTTGAACACGTTGCTTGAGCTGTGGGGAACTTTTTGTTTTTTGCATTCACAAATCACCCTCCCTGGGTTGTTTTTAAACAGAGCGAGTGAAAGACTGGCTAGTTTAGTAGTCCATCCTGACCTAGGGGAAACCATCTCTCAGCTCTCTTTTTCTCAACATAAGATAAGAATTGCATCTCTTTGCAAAAATTACTCTAATATTCTCAGATGAAATGGTCCAAGAAGCAGAAATTTGTATAATGAATCACTGGAAGGAAAGCCTCTTCTAAAAACTTTTTGTTGTACTTTTTTCCAGCTTCCTTCAAAATGTCTACTGTTCATGAGATTCTGTGCAAGCTCAGCTTGGAGGGTGACGTAAGTATATCACTTTCACTTTATGTAATTTGTGCAAATTGGATATCTCTCTGGATAACTGTGCTACTCTTTCCTTGTACACCTAAGGAAAATGGGGACAAAATTCAGACAGTCATTATTTGGTTCTCCCCTTGTCTCATTACTTGAGCTGCTCCTAGTAGTTGAATTGGAAGAAAATGTCATGGCCTAGAAACTTTTTTGGCATCACATTAAAATTGGACAGAGTTAGTAACGCTAGGGTGGCTGGAATTTTATCGTGCTGTCCCTGTCAATGGTAATAATTGCTATGATGATAAGTACCAATGTCGTGCCCTTGGATTTTATTAGTGGTTGGCATAAGCTACAGCCATATCAAAAATGATTCTGCATCTTTTGGGCTTCTTACAGTGCTCAGGAAGTTTTTCCAGATAAAGACCTGTAATTTTTATTTTTTTAACTTAACACATGGAAAAGGTTTTTTGAAAGATCTAGGACTTTTTGTTTAAAGTAAAATAATGAAACCATCATAATTTATCATGTTTCCCTTTTTGCTTTGGCTATCAGGGAGCTCAGAATTAAATTTAATTGTCTTTGGCAGGAAAATATGCAAACCTGATGTATTTTTAAGCAATATGTTAAAAAAATTTAAGCCATATGTTAGATTATAAGTGATTTAAAATACTTAATAGGATTAAGTAGAATCTGAATTATGAATATATAAAATAACTAATAACAGTATACATCTTCCAGGTCATTTTGGACAAAATGACTTTTGCAACAATGTAGCACTGACACTGGTTTAGAGCCATTTCCTGCAGATATTTCAAAATATGCTCTTGTTGAAATTAAAGTGCGAAGAAGCACTGAAGAGATAGTTGGCAGTGATTTGGATCACATGCCACAAAACCGTGTGTCTTGTCTATGGGCCTTGCTATCAAATGTGCAGATAAACAGAGTCTGTGCAAACACAGGTTGTTCAAGGCACACAGCCTATATAGTTTTTAAAAATCTTTCCTCTTCTCGGAACTTGTGCGTGCTGTTTTTGGTAACAGTACAGCTGCATGTTGAGGTCTGGACAAGTCCAGGTGCTAAATAATTTATTTCTTTAATAGATTTAATCATTAGATTGTTTGTAGGATCAGATTTCATGAGGCTTTTTCTGCAGCCTGTGAAGTTTCTCTACTCCAATATGATACATTTCTCGGCTTCGAGGAGATGGGATGGAAATAGAAAATGTCACATATTCCCCAATATTTTGAGGGAAAAAAAGATCACCTTTGCCTCAATAATTTGATTTTCAGATAAATAGATTTTATAGGTAATAAGTTCAGTTTTCCATTTAATTTTGCTTCTAGAGATGCTATAAAATTACACAGAACTTTTCTCCACTCACTGTTGTTTTGGAACTGAGATGACATGTGTCCTAGTAAATGACGTTGTATGTGATACGGATCAATGGTCACACTGCCTGTCACTCTAACTGCTGGGTGCTTCTTAACATGATGCCTGTGGGTGCAGAAGGGAGTCAGAAACTGTGCCAAGGCCAAGTTATCACACTCTGTAGGCATTATGTACTGGGGGGGTGGGCCCACCGGCCATCCACCATCCAGAACAGCATTACCCTTCCTCCTGGTCTGTCCTGTGCTTTGAGACCGGGCAGCAAGGAGAGTTGGAAGTTGGAGCTTTGGAAGGGAGCGCTGATGTAGAGGCTGCCATCGTCTGGATCAGCATGCAGGTGCGAGAGATTCCCCTGCAGAGCAGAAGGGATGATGGATGTGGAAAAGCACTGGAAGAGTAGATGGTTTAAAAGATGATAACAGAAGAAATGCCAGGAAGAGAGGTAGACAGGAGATAGTGTTAGAGAAGAGAGGAGGCCCAGGAGGGGTGGAGAGGAAGGAGAAGAGCAGGAGCTTGCAGACACGAAGAGGATGTGGCTGTCCGGCTAGAACACCTGGGCACCACAGTGGTGGCCACGGAGGCGTGGAGGACGCTGCGTCCCTCACGGATCTGAACTGTGAGCTCATAAACAGGGGCCCTGTGGAAATTCACGTGCCTGTGGCAGAAACTTGGCTTAACACTCTTGTCATGCAGGCATTTCTACATTTGTAGCTTGTTTTGAATTTTTGCCAGCCCATTTTAATGCTTTTAACGCCTTCCTGAGTGAATGCTGGTTTCAGAACTGCTTTTGAGCTCTCAATAAAAGTAACATGATAGGCTCAGCGCCTGTGGTTCAGCGGGCTAAGGCGCCAGACACGTACACCTGAGCTGGTGGGTTCAAATCCAGCCCGGGCCTGCCAAACAACGATGACGGCTGCAACCAAAAAATGGCCGGGCGTTGTGGCGGGCGCCTGTGGTCCCAGCTACTTGGGAGGCGGAGGCAAGAGACTCGCTTGACCCCAGGAGTTGGAGGTTGCTGTGAGCTGTGATGCCACAGCACTCTATCCAGGGTGACAGCTTGAGGCTCTGTCTCAAAAAAAGTAACATGATAAGTGGTAATTCAGACAACATATTCTAAACTAGCTGAGACTTTGAGGAAGAATTCTCATTAGAAAAAAAGAAATTTCTTATCTGATGTGTGTTGTCCTATCATGCTTAACTTTGTTACTTAGTATGAGAATGATTTGAATTGATAGAAGAAACAATCGGAAAAAATTTATTTGAGGAATTGTTATTTTATTAAAATAACAGATTTTAAATTGTGTGTTATTTGAGTGTGTTTGTCTTTTCACCCCAGCACTCCACGCCCGCAAGCGCATATGGGTCAGTGAAAGCCTATACCAACTTCGATGCTGAGCGCGATGCTTTGAACATCGAGACGGCCATCAAGACCAAAGGTGGGCCACGTGTTTGTCCTCCTCTTGGCAGGGTCTTACTGAGGCCTTTCTGCCGTCTCTGTATCCATACATTGGCCTTTTGAAATTGTCATTGAGCCTTAATGGAGTGGATAGAGACCTAGCCACCCCTCACCCTGCCTTCCTTCCTTCTTCCTTCTTCCTCCCCCTTTCTCCCCTCTTTCCCTCTTTGTAGAGAAGAAGATCTAAAGCATGAGATGGTGTTTTAGCCAAATAGCATAATAAAAACTAAACAGAGCAAAGAGCAAGGTCTGGTCCCATATCCAGATCTCGCTTTGGGATTGGCTCTTCATCGAGGTATCAGTTCTTCTTCTGTAAGGAAGAAGTTGGTCATGGTGGTTCCTGAAAACCTTTCGTGTTCTGAATCCCTTTGCATTTCATGACATTTGATGGGAAAATTTTGCTACTTTGCTCTTAGATTGATCTAAGAGTGAAAAGCCCTTAGACATTGGCCCTTAAGACATCCTCCTCCTTAGGTCTGGAGCTGGAATAAGAACCACTGTCAGAGTGTGTTTCCTTGACTTTCAGGATGAGTAAGGAAGACCAGGAGACAGAACCCCTCCCTTTCTAAATAAAGCAAACAAAGCATTTCCTTGGTTAGGGTTGAGTAAGAACTTGTTAGGTCATCCTATTGCTTTCTGGTTCTATAAAATTTGATGTTTCGGCTTTGGGGGGCTTATTTTCAGTAAAGCAATATCGAAGTGGCCCCCTCCTACAAATCCCTGAAAACATTGCCGGTGGTGATTTTTGTGATTCTCACTTTTCACCCCTTGGACAGAGCATTTCCTTCATCCTGAGGCTAGAGTTGGAAGCAGATGTGACCCAGCAATCAGAGCAGCTGCTGGTTCATGCCCCCGCTGAAGAGCCATGGCACATTTTTCTCCTCTAAGTGGAATGTTCTAAGTTATTGATGTACTTTCACAATTCATATACACAGCTTACTGGAAGACTGAGAAACTGCTGCCAGGATGACCTGGCAACATAAAGCTAGGGTGACGTGTGTCCCGCTTAATGCTTGCATTTTTCTTTTTGGAGACAGAGTGTTACTATGTCACCCTGAGTAGAGTGCCATGGTGTTATCATAGCTCACAGCAACCTCAAAGTCCTAGGTTCAAGTGATCCTCTTGTTTTAGCTTCCCAAGTAGCTGGAACCACAGGCACCTGTCACAAAGCCAGGTTCATTTTTCTGTTTTTAATAGAGTCTTGCTCTTGCTCAGGTTGCTCTTGAACTCCTGAGCTCAGGCAATCCACACACCTTGGCCTTCCAGAGTGCTAGGCTTGCAGGCATGAGCCATTATGCCGGCTTTATGCCCACACATTTATTAATAGTGCCCCTGTCACTCTCAGAACCATCTTATTTTGGAGAATAAATTGCATGGCCACTTTTCCTAACGCTGTTATAGAAACTGATGACTTTTGTTTCCAGAGGCTGGAAGGAAGAGTAGGAAAGCCATTCATATCATGTGGTTCTAACTAGATGCAAGGGTTGATGTCGTCTGCTTCAGGCTCACCTTCTGTCTGAACCCTGGAGTGGCTGCCTGCACAGCTGAGCAGAGAATGCTGAAGCAGCCAGAGTACACCTTAAAAAGGTCTTCTTGTTTTGGTGCTTTTAAATGACCATTTGTGGGTGGCACCCATAGTTCAGTGGGTAGGGCTCCAGCCAAATATACCTGGGCTGGTGGGTTCGAACCTGGCCCAGCTAATATAACGAAAACTGCAAAAAAAAAAAAAAAGCCAGGCATTGTGGTAGGCGCCTATAGTCCCAGCTGCTTGGGAGGCTGAGGCAAGAGAATCGCTTAAGCCCAAGAATGTGAGGTTGCTGTGAGCTGTGATGCCATAGCACTCTAACCAGGGCGACACAGTGAGACTCTGTCTCAAAAACAAACAAACAACCATTCTTGCCAAAAGTTACTGATCAAAAAATTAAATTACTACCTGCAGGGCTGACCTTACTCTGGCTAATTTTAGTCAGTGGAGCGGCAGGGCTGAGGGCACTTGTGTTCTGGGTTCGATCCTGGCTCCTCCAACTCACTCACATACAGATCCACCTGGGGAAACCCTGAAGTCTGCTCACCTATCAGTACTCACCTCATGGTGTAAAATACGCAGCATTTAGCGTGGTGCCCGGCATGGAGACAGTGCTCAAAATGTGTACTTAAAAAACACACACACGCACATAGCGTGTGCATACGCAAGGAACACTCTTTGTGCACACGCATGAATTATCTGCTTTTTAAAAACTCATATTTCGCTCCTTGGGTGTGTCTAGATTCTTGTGGTTTCTCGACATACCATTGCAGCCACACACTCGAAGTTTAACAGTTAACTCATCTCACAAAGATGGTGCCTTTCACAAGCTTAGGACAAAGGCTGCTTTTATCCCTGCATCAGAAAGCATTTAGCACACTGGAATGTAAAGATTGCGCAAATAAGCCCTGGCCACAGCTGAAACTCTCACGGTCATAAAAACACCTTCAGGCACTTTCTGAGTTTATAGAAAAATACTGTTGTTTTTAAAGCAGAAACGGGAGGGCTGAGATTTGGGCTTCTGCATTCCTGTTAGATCAAAAGCATTTGACGTCATCGTCATCATCATCATCAGAATGACTGTTTACTGAGCGCTCATCATGGGCACTTCAAGAACATTCATCCTAGGTGAACTTCAAATTAATCTGATGTAGTCTCCTCTCATCCCCAATTTTTGGGTGACACATGCATGCTTGAGGCCTGTGGGCTTTTGTTCAAACTGGGGTTTGACCAGCGCTGCCCAGCTCCAGGCCTGCATTCTGAAGCTCTATGAGGTTGTACCAAACACCTGTTAGGATAGAATTTTTTTTTCTTTGCCTTGAGTTATTTTCAGGCCTGAAAATCATTGTCTGGCTGTGATCTTACGGATATCTGATATGTTTCACATTTGTGGAGCAGCTCTAGGACACCTGTCTTCCCCACCTTTTTTTTATTTCCCCAGAATTAATGTTCAGGAAGTTTTACTTCAGATCACTTTTTATTTGCTTATTTATGCCTAGTGATGTGAGAGAGTGTCAAAGTTTTCTTGAGTTAAATCCACTGGACATTGAAATATTTTCTGGAATTGTCAGTGTTTTTAAAACCTTAAATCCTTCTAAGAAACTATTGGGAAGAAAGAATGTGATATTCATAAGAGCTCAGTGTAGCAAAGGTGTTAATATTAGCATTGGTTATCCTAGTCAGAAACCTAGCTTTACCTTTCAGTTGAGGATTAAGTAAAAGATTATGCTACATAGGTAACTATGTACATAGTAAATGATTATGCTACATAGGAAACTATGCTACATAGGTAATATGTCACTTCCAGTACTACACAGAATGTTATATAGACATGAAAAATAAAGTTTACGAGCCATTTTTGATATCTTTATTGAGATATTCATGTCATATTATTCATCTATATAAAGTGCACAATTCAATATTTTTAGTGTTTAGAGTAGTCAACTGTCACGGCAGTCAATTCCATAACTCTCATTTTAATAACCAGACACCTGAAATCTGTCAGTTATATTGAAAAATGGATATAAAGTAGTATACAGGGTGGCCATAAAGTTCGTGTGCAATTTAAATTTAAATTGTGAGTTCACAGCCATAACAAGTTTTTAAATCAAAAAGGAAAACATAAAAGGATTAGTCACCAATGGGTAATTGATTCCTTTCTTGTGCTTTTTAGTATATTGTGTATTTCCGTATTTTCCAAATTTTCTGTGATGACACGCATTACCTTCATAATAGAAGGCAGTACATTTAATTAAAACCCAAGATGAAGTCATTATATGGGAAAGGTAACAGCCGTTTTGTTCCTTTCTCTTTCCCCTTGATATTTTTAGACCACTAACACCACTTTAAAATGAGCTAATTAAGATCGTATCTGCTTGTAGAATGCCTTCTACCTTGTGTGTAATTAAGAAGCTTGTGTCACAGCTGGGCCCCACTCCTACCTCCAACCCTTTATCAGGAGGGTGTGATGCCGAGTAATTGGCATTTCCTTGACATGAAAAGAAACAGTGGAAATCTCAACTGTTGACACAAAGGAAAGCCAGAGGGCCAGGCAAAGGTGACTACCTGGGTGTTCTTCCCTCCTAGATGAGGGCAGCCCCGGTGTGCGCACGTGTGTGGGGCTGAGCTTGTGAGCACGCTGGGCATCACCGACTCCCCTGTTGCCTGTGCGCTCTAGGAAGTAGAGCTGGGAGCAGGCTACGTTGGGAAGGGGCCTTAGTTAGCTGCTGTTAACCAAGCATCACGTACAGGCGCAAGCTGACATGGGGACTACTGTTTGCAGGGCAGCGTTGGTCAGAGGTCCACAGGTGGCACTGCGTGGACTGCTCACAGCCCTGTGAGTCACCAAGGCCCCACAGATGTGCTCTCTGCAGACGGCGGGGCTCCTCTCTGCTTGGCCCCTCCCTGGCCAACCCTCTGCCACAGAAGAGAGGCCGCCTCCCAGCCGGTGTGCTGTCCTGGCTCCCTCAGGAGAATGTATTCCTAACTGCTGTGCTCAGCTGGATGAAAATACCTCCAGGGTGCAGGTGAAACCAAAAATACACATCTAGGCTTGCTCTGCAGTGACCTGGGAAGCAGCTCTAGCCAGTCTCCCCCAACCCTCTCTCAGGGCTGTTGTGGCCGTGTCTTCTGAGGGGGTCTCCCTGCCTCAGCTGTTAGAGCATCTTCCCAGCTTCATCACCTGCTGTCAGCGCCGTCCCAGAGGAGCAAGCCTCTGCCTTGGTTCTCCCGGGAGTGCGCGGCCTCCTCCCCAGCTAACACCCACACAGTGCCGCCCGCCTCAGCCTGAGCCTCCCCTGGGGGGAGGCAGGCGCGACCCACTATTCCTTGGTCTGTGTTCTCATCCCACGTGGCACTACTTTACACACTCACTTACGGCTCTTGTCACACCGTGTTAGAATCCTTGGGTTTGTCTCTCCCGTGGGAGTGCGAGTGAGCTCCTTAAAGGCAAGCACTTAATTTCATTTACCTTCGTCAATGCCTCCTTCAGTGGGACTGTGTGAGAAGGTAAAATTTAACTCAAATAGTCAAAGTGCACACAGATACCAGAGCATGCAGGTGAGTGTGGGTCGGTGGGGACACACGAGACAGCCCAGGACAGCTCAGTGTCTCACAGCCCCTGGCGAGCATCCACCTCTCGTCACTAGATGAATTTAGCTCGCCCTCGCTACTCTGTGCTGTGTCTAGTCTGAAGGGATCTTGGCGTTTCTAGAGTACCTTACCCAAACCAAATGCATGGCTGTTTTGCAAGCTTCAGCTGAAGGTAGACGATGCAGTTACTTACCTTAATTCATATTTAGTTGGAAACCAAGTAAAACCATGCAAAAGTAGTAATGCTGCTTAATTAACAAGAGGCTTCTGAGACAATCTGTAGGAGTCTCTAGGTTTGGACGGGCCTTGGGTTAAATATGTACTGTGGCGTGTACAACACAGCTGGGAATGGTTTACCATATGGGTCCAAATAACTAGAAAGGAAAGTCAGCTAAATTAGAAAAGGATGAATCTAGACTACATAAAATAGATTGTAATTAGCAGCAGCACAACCCCACAGTTAGTGTGAGTGCCAATAAGCTGGTGCAGCTTTGGTCTCTAGAAGGGGAGGGTGATGAGTTGTCCTATTATTATTGCCAGTTTTGATTTTAGCAGTATTTGTGTTTTCCGGAAGGGATGCAAAGCGAGTGAATTTTTTCCCCCTCTTCTCATAAGTACAAGGATAGAAGCATAACTGTGGCAAGTTTTGCACTTATTTTTTTTTTCTTATACTTTTAAAAATAGAACTACTTAAGATTTCCAGCATGGCCGAAAGACTAACATCCCAAGCCACTGGAAAGCAAGCTAGGATGTGTATTTTTGGTTTCACCTGCACCCTGGAGGTATTTTCATTCAGCTGAACACAGCAGTTAGGAATATGTTCTCTTGAGCAGCCAGGACAGCAGCCTGGCTGGAGAGGTGGCGAGGGAGGGGCCGAGGGTACAGAGAGCACATCTGGCAGAGGCCTGGTGGCCCGGAGCCTTCTCACCCTCCTGGAAGGAACGGGAAAGAATAGACTGTTCTCTGTTGCTGGGGCTTGTCTCTGAGTTCTCATCTTACAGCGCTGCTGGGGACCAAGAGGCCAGTGCTGAGTCATTGCCACCTTGGGGCTCGAGCACAGATGTTCTTTGTAATGGGATTTGTCTGTGTAGCCATGGAGGTGCCAAGCCTGAGCCAGTAGCTGTAACACACAGGAAAAGGAGTCCCTTCCCTAACTGTGGGCATCAGCTTTTCTTGCTTGCCTCTCTTCAGCTCACTCTTTTCTGTAAAATCTGTAGCCTCATTTCTCAACCTTCCTAATGCTGCGATGTATTTTCGTTGTTAGAAAGGGGTTGCGACCCACAGGTTGAGAACCGCTGCCCTAAGGAAATACCAATCCCAGCAGCAACCAGATTCTTACCTGCTGTCGGCAATGCCAAGAAACTTCTCCACTGTTCATGGAGTTATGAGCCGTGGATATGTCCGTTTCTTTTGCATCTGTTTGGATTTTTTGTTTTCCATTTCTGAGGCCCATTAGAGTCGCAGGGCACAGAACAGTGCCTGCATTTTGCACGTATTCCTTCATCTGTGGTTTCATTTGACTTGACTCTGGAATGATGGCAGAGTTTACCTGCTGGTCCTATAGAGTATTTCAGAAATATAATTATATATGGAATGCAGACAGGGTTTGAGATTATTCAAGTAGCCAGTGGGATTTAACAAACAGATGGTCCCTTAAATCCTTTCTAAGCAACTCAGCTGAGTGAGATCAGAACAGAATGGGGTTAGAAATAATTTGATTGCTGGACTAAACTTCTTAGGCACTTGGCTACACCAGGCTTTGCCCAAGTTGGGACTGTGTCCCCCGCTGGGCCAGACCTCCCCCCGTGTTCCCCTCCCGGGGTCGCTCCTACCCTGTGCAATGTTTATTTTCTCTCCCATCTCTCAGGCAGCTGCCAGAGTTTATCATATAACCAGACTGCTAATCCAATGTGTGCCAGTAGCAGAAATGTAATCTTATCTTTTCTGCACCCCATATTTTCATAGACCAAAAGTCAAATGTAGGCAGGGACCAGGCAAGCTGAATGTAGAAAGCAGTTGTTAACCCAGCCAGTTTTTCTGCATCCCTGTAAAGTAAACTGTGTATTTTCATGATCAGTTTTACAGGCATAGAGAGGGAACTAACATGTCCCAGGACCTTAACAGGTATGAGTCCCACCGAATGTCAAGGGCGCTGCTTCTGTTGCCACTGCCTTTCCAGGGGGCTCCCTTTGTGTGGCCATCGGTGGCCCGTCTGGATTGTCCAGCACCCCTTGTCCTGAATGATCAGAGGGAGACTTTGAGACAGGGGTTCTGGGCCAGCTGCACCATGGCTGACGGGGGAGAAGATGCTTTGGGGCAATGCTGAGCGTGGGCAGGGAACCTTTCTATCCCTAAAACCACTTCCAGTACATGGATGACTGGCTGGCCAAGGGGGCTGCTGGGAAGGACTGCCTCCCTCCACCGAGTTAGTGACGGTCATTTCCAGGAGAGAGTCTTTTGGCTCTTTCTGCTTAAAAAAGCTCAGTTGGGTTATCTTTTCCGTGGTCGTACATTGTTACTGGGTAAAAAATCACACTAAGCATTTGCATGTACTGGACAGCCAGGTGGACTCTTCGCTGTCCCAGAGGGTTTTCCAGGTGCTGGAGGGAGGGGCTGTGCAGTGTGGGAGGAACATGTGTCAAACATCTGTTTTGAGGTGAGGCCGATTCAAAGGGAAATTTGAGAGACTGGGCATGGATCGGCACTGAGGCAAGAGGAAGCTTGCTGGGCTGGGTACAAGACCGTCAGTGTCCTATACGGCAGTGAAGCCATGATTTGGGGAGTTATCTTTTCTACTGGACCAAAATCTCCAAGTGACCCATGTCAGTAGTGAGGAACAAGGCCAGTAAGCGCATGCCCTCGGGCCTGAGTCTCTGAGCATTTGCTCATCGGCACTCTGGTGCAGGCAGCCAGGGTGTGCTGTTTTCCTGCCATATGTTCAAGTTTTGGATCATTTCCTCTCACAGGAGGCAGGGTCCTCAATCCTGTTTTGAATGTCAGCCCTGCAAGTGACTTGCTTGTGCAACCTTGGTGAGTCCCCACCTTCCAAGAGCACTGGTTTTCTCCCTGACACAGCAGGGATGACAGTGACACTCGCCTCACACAGGTGTGAGGATTACATAACTGAGTGTGCACGTAAAGGGTGTAGTAAGATTCCTGGCACGTGGCAGGTGCTCAGGAAACGGTCACCATTGTTAGGATAAAAACATCCATTGTGCACACCCATACCTCTGTGGCCCCGTCCTCTCTCTGCGGCCTGCCTCTGCCCTTCTTGTTGAGATGATTTCTTTTAAGCTTTAATCCTGGTATGCCTGATAATCTAAGTTGAGTCATGGTTTTCCCCTGATCTAGAGAAGGGACAAGTTTGGGCCAGTTTTCCTTAATTTCCAAGTCAGCCCCGGTGCTGAGGGCCTCCTGCGCCCTTCATGAACACAAATGAAATCCATTTTCTTTGTGCAGTCGCCTCGGCAGATGTGAGTCAGCATCCTGTTCAGAAGGCTGTTGGTGCCTTGCCATGGGCTATAAAGACACACATTTTCCATGGAATGCCAGACGCTGGAGCTGACCTGGGGTTTCCACCCGAGAGAGGAGGAAACTCCAGGGAGCTGATTTTGTGGTTCTGGATTCAGTCATTATGTTAAACTGCAACTGTTCTTTTTTCTTTTTTTCTTTTTTTAAATGCTTGAAAAGTATGGAGGATGATATAAGGTACCCTCCCACTTTCAGCCCCGTTGTCAGCACAGCCTCTCTGTGGCCGTCCCTTCGCTAAGCTTTGCTTTCTCCAGGTTGACCAGAGAATAGCGACTGACCTCTTGGCCACCCTTGCCCCAAATGCTGAAAGTATTGTTGCAGTTATCTGATTAGATTAGCTGACTTTTTTTTTTTTTTTTTTTCCTTCCATTCAGTTGGGGAGTAAATGCTTTAAAACTCTAGTGCTGTTTCCTTTCAGAAGCCGATAGATTTGTGTCTCGGTCCTTCACCAAGCTTAGAAAACTGGAACTCCTATTAATTTTGAAAATAAATTTTTCAAGATCTGCCTGGATTGCAGAATCTACCATGTCGTCACCCACATTCAGGAGGGGCGCCCCGCCCACATCACTCTTTCCAGTGTGAGCCTTTGCTTAGATGACTTGGTGCCCGCCAAGATCAGATGCAAGAGCAATGGAAGGGAAAAGGGGGCATTATTCAGGTTTGCTGGTTCTTTATATGCCCCACCCCCACCATAGTTTCTTTTAGACTGGGAAGGGGAGAGGTCAGAGGGTACAAAGCCAGAGAGGCAGAGTCTCAGCTCCAGGACGGTTTAGTTCCCAGCGTCCTGGCACTGGTTGTGCATTGTGGACACAGGTAGCCAAGTGTTCCGTCCTCATCCTTCAGCTGCATCCTGGCCAGAAACCGGATGATCCTTGCAGTCTCCACCTGCACTGAGTGTTTTCCACAGGAATAAACTGGCTCACCAATTATGAAGGCAGGTGAAGAGGAAGCAGCGTGCTCTAAAGATAAGAGGGTTCCATCGCCCTGGCAGATTCCTGTATTTGGTGTTAAAACAGAGGATGTGCCCTGCGTGGCTTTGAGTAGGCAGCTGATGATCCCGGGTTCCAGGATTTTTTTCTTCTTCCAATTCATTTGAAGCCTGCAGACTGTGGTAGGGGGAAATCGCTGATGCAAGTGACGGTTTTGAGGCTGGGTGGTGGGAGAGGAGTCTCCCACTTGCAGGAGTAGCCTCCACTTTTTTCTTTGTAGTTACTGGCATTAGCATTTGTTCTCCTGTAAAGTCCCAGCATGTTAGATACTGCATCTCAGCAGGCTGTTTGCTTGGTAAATAATTTAAGTAAAGCACATTTAGATTCCTTCAGACTATAGTTGTTGTTGCCTCCTAAGTGAGCTTCAGGTTAACCACCTAGGCTTTGTACAGGGTTTTCCAATAATTGGATTGAATTCCAGCTCTGCTGCCTGGATACTTAGCTACTACAGAAAAGAAAAAAGCTATTTCACTGACCAGGACCGAAGGCCTGCACTGCAGTTTGTGAACTCTTCCTAGGTGTTATTTCTTATCTGGGTTGCTTGAACAAAGGTAAGCGCTTCTTTCTCTAAAACTGTCGTCGATCTTGTACCTCACAGAAGCAGTTGGGAGAGGTGACACAGAAGTCTTGTACACAGGCAGGTGGCTAAAGACCTTTCCATTTCCCACCCACGGCTGTCCATCTCTGTTGGCGATTTTCAGATCACGAGTTACCAAGGAGCTGCATCGTGCATCTCGGGTTCTGGAACAGTGATTTTCAACCTTTTTTTTTTTTGAGACAGAGCCTCAAGCTGTCACCCTGGTGAGAGAGCTGTGGCATCACAGCTCACAGCAACCTCCAATTCCGGGGGTTCAAGCGAGTCTCCTGCCTCCGCCTCCCAAGTAGCTGGGACTACAGGCGCCCACCACAACACCCGGCCATTTTTTGGTTGCAGCCATCATTGTTGTTTGGCGGGCCCAGGCTGGATTCGAACCCACCAGCTCAGGGGTACGTGGCTGGCGCCTTAGCCCGTTGAGCCACAGGCACCGAGCCAATGCCAGCACTCTTGTAGGCTGTGGCAGGTTGTTTGCTTGAGCTCAGGCTTTCGAGACCAGTCTGATTTAGAATGAGTTCCCTTCTCTTTTTTTTTTTTTTTTTTTTTTTTGAGACAGAGCCTCAAGCTGGTGCCCTGAGTAGAGTGCTGTGGTATCACAGCTAACAGTAATCTCCAACTCCTGGGCTCAAGCGAGTCTCCTGCCTCTACCTCCCAAGTAGCTGGGACTACAGTGCCCGCCACAACGCCCATC
>CAUYON010004205.1:0-15579 GCA_963573935.1 Arctocebus calabarensis
CATTCCTAATTCAGACTTGGTTTAGGACAGAGATCTATCTGTGCCAGAGTTGGCTAGCTGCTCATCAAACAAGTGCTTCTCCTTTCTTGGGGCAGAAAGAATTAGGGATCAAGGTGATGTTTGCTTCATAGAATGTGTTGGGTAGTATTCCTTCTTTTTCTATATTTTGGAAAAGGTTGAGTAATATAGGTACTAATTCCTCTTTAAAGGTTTGGTAGAATTCTGATCTGAAGCCATCTGGTCCCAGGCTTTTCTTTTTAGGGAGATTTTTTATAGTTGATGCTATTTCAGAACTCAACATAGGCTGTTCAACATTTCCACTTCATCCTGGCTAAGTCTAGGAAGGTGGTGTGCTTCCAAGTATTGGTCTATTTCCTTCAGATTTTAGTATATCTGAAATAGAGTCTCTGGACAATTCTGCCCATCCAGGGACCAAATTTCCCAGTGGTTTACCTCCTCCTTTTGAGATCTTAAAGATAACTCTTACTGCTGTATATTTCTGCCTTTCTTGGCTTTCTAGTTATCTAGTGCAGTCTTTATACTCAGGGCCCCTGAAGTCAACTGACCCACAGTCCTGGCATCATTTTTTCCCCTTTCTTGGATGTCATCACCAGGTGGCCAGGTATTAATTTCTCTTCTTAATATTATCATGCTTTAAATTCTTTATGCAATTGACAAACTGTAAATTAGAAAAATAGGTTTAAATGTCTGGGTTTTCATAAAATAGAACAGTTTTAAATCACATTTTGGTTAAGTGGGGAATGGCTACACAGCAAAATTTTCTAGTAGCTATGCAGGCCATTTCACATGTTAGCAAAACAAACTTCACACAAAGATACAATTTAAAAATCAATGAATATCTGAATACACATTCTTCTCATCAGCCCAAAATTGATCACATCTTAGGTCACAAGTCTAACTTCAGCAAATTTAAAAGAATACAAATTATTCCTTGCATATTCTCAGACCACCATGGATTAAAAATGGAACTCAATAACAACAGGAATTTACATACTTATACAAAAACATGGAAACTAAATAACCTTATGGTGAATAATATCTGGGTCATAAACGAACTTAGGAAGGAAATTACCAATTTTTTGGAACAAAATGACAATGAAGACATGAATTATCAGGACCTCTGGGCTACTGCAAAAGCAGTCCTAAGAGGGAAATTTATAGCACTGCAGGTCTTCCTCAAGAAAACAGAACGAGGGGAAGTTAACAACTTAATGGGACATCTCAAGCAACTGGAGAAGCAAGAACATTCCGACCCCAAACCCAGCAGAAGAAAAGAAACAACCAAAATTAGAGCAGAATTAAATGAAATTAAAAACAAAAGAATTATAAAACAGATAAATAAATCAAAAAGTTGGTTTTTTGAAAAGGTCAATAAAATAGATAAAACTTTGGTTAACCTAACCAGGAAAAAAAGAGTAAAATCTCTAATTTCATCAATCAGAAATGGTAAAGACGAAATAACAACAGACCCCTCAGAAATTCAAAAATCCTTAACGAATACTACAAGAAACTTTACTCTTAGAAATATGAAAATCTGAAGGAAATTGACCAATACGTGGAAGCACGCCACCTTCCAAGACTTAGCCAGAATGAAGTGGAAATGTTGAACAGGCCTATATCAAGTTCTGAAATAGAATCAACTATACAAAATCTCCTTAAAAATAAAATCCTGGGACCAGATGGCTTCATGTCAGAATTCTACCAAACCTTTAAAGAAGAACTAGTACCTATATTACTAAATTTTTTCCAAAATATAGAAAAAGAAAGAATACTACCTAACACATTCTATGAAGCAAACATCACCTTGATCCCTAAACCAGGGAAAGACCCCAACAAGAAAAGAAAATTATAGACCAATATCACTAATGAATATCAATGCCAAAATATTCAACAAGATCCTAACAAACAGAATTCAACAACACATCAAACAAATTATACACCATGACAAAGTGGGCTTTATCCCAGGGTCTCAAGGCTGGTTCAATATACGTAAATCTATAAATGTAATTCAGCACATAAACAAATTAAAAAAGAAAGACCATATGTTCTCTCAATTGATGCAGAAAAAGCTTTTGATAATATTCAGCATCCCTTCATGATTAGAACAGTTAGGAAAATTGGTATGGAAGGGACATTTCTTAAACTAATAGAGGCCATCTACAGCAAACCCACAGCCAATATTGTAATGAATGGAGTTAAATTGAAACCATTTCCTCTTAGATCAGGAACCAGGCAAGGATGCCATTGTCTCCATTGCTCTTGAACATTGTAATGGAAGTTTTAGCCATTGCAATTAGGGAAGAAAAGGCAATCAAGGGTATCCACATAGGGTCAGAAGAGATCAAACTTTCACTCTTTGCAGATGATATGATTGTGTATCTGGAAAACACCAGGGATTCTACTACAAAACTTTTAGAAGTGATCACGGAATACAGCAATGTCTCAGGCTACAAAATAAACACCCATAAATCTGTAGCCTTTACATATACTAACAATACCAAGCCAAAAAAAAAAAAAAAACAGTCAAGGACTCTATTCCTTTTACAGTAGTGCCAAAGAAGATGAAATATTTAGGAGTTTACCTAACAAAGGATGTGAAAGATCTCTATAAAGAGAACTATGAAACTTTAAGAAAAGAAATAGCTGAAGATGTTAACAAATGGAAAAACATACCATGCTCATGGCTGGGAAGAATCAACATTGTTAAAATGTCTATAGTACCCAAAGCAATATATAATTTTAATGCAATTCCTATTAAAGCTACATTGTCATATTTTAAAGATCTTGAAAAAAATAATACTTTGTTTTATATGGAATCAGAAAAAACCTTGAATAGCCAAGCCATTACTCAGAAATAAAAACAGAGCAGGAGGAATCACGCTACCAGACCTGAGACTCTACTATAAATTAGTACTGATCAAAAAAGCATGGTACTGGCATAAAAACAGAGAGGTAGATGTTTGGAACAGAATAGAGAACCAAGAGATGAATCCAGCTACTTACCGTTACTTGATCTTTGACAAGCCAACTAAAAACATTCAGTGGGGAAAAGACTCTTTATTTAAGAAATGGTGCTGGGTGAACTGACTAGCGACCTGCAAGAGGCTGAAACTGAACCCACACCTCTCACCACTAACTAAGATAGACTCTCACTGGATTAAAGACTTAAACTTAAGACATGAACCTATAAAAATGCTAGAAGAAAGTGCAGGGAAAACTCTTGAAGGAATCAGCTTGGGTGAATATTTTTTGAGGAGGACTCCCCAGGCAATTGAAGCAGTATCAAAGATACACTACTGGACCTGATCAAATTAAAAAGCTTCTGTACAGCCAAGAATATAGTAAGTTTAGCAAGCAGACAGCCCTCAGAATGGGAGAAAATATTTGCAGGTTATGCCTGCAATAAAGGTTTAATAACTAGAATCCACAGAGAACTCAAATGTATTAGCAAGAAAAGAACAAGTGACCCCATCTCAGGATGGGCAAAAGACTCGGAGAGAGACGTCTCTAAAGAAGACAGGTGCACATCCTACAGACACATGAAAAAATGCTCACCATCCTTAATCATCAGAGAAATGCAAATCAAAACTACTTTTACTCTCTTTTAATGATCAACATAATTTAAGTGTGCTGTGGAAGTTTAACGATAGGTTCAAGTGTGCTGTGAGATAAAAAAAGATTGAAAAACCCTGGTCTACAGGATGATATGTTTGCAGACTGTGAAACACTTAGGCAAAGCGATCTGAAAGCTTAAAGCGTAGGTCTAGACAGGGGGAGTAGTGAGTTTGGCTTACAAAGGTAATCTGGGAATAATCTGCAAGATACGGAGTAATGCTCTTGTATCTGCAAGAACAGAGTTATCCGCTACACAAAGGTACCTGTAGGTGCCACAGACTCCAGGATCCAAGCCAAGTTGGAGCAAGTCCCAGACACGGGAGCAGGAAGGCTAAGGGGGGAGCTCAGAGGGCACTTTCCCAGAGGGTGGATTTTCAAGACTGTATCTCTGCTATTCCTGCTTCTCCCTGTGGACAGCAATTCAGAAGCTTAAAACTAGCAATCAATCAATCAATCAATCAATCAATAAAAATACAAAACAAAAAGCCTAAAAGCAAAGAAAGGAAGACAAATGTCTGCAGGAATGGAAGAGAGCAATCAGAAAATGGAAGTGTTACCATCATCAGTCAAGCACAATTTGGATGGGTACGTGCACTACTTACTAGATATGTTTAGGTTACTTTTTAAAATTTTCGGTGATTTGCTGCACGAATCTTACTGTGCCACTTGAAATTTTGATTCAGGTCTCAATTGTATTTCCTTCCCTTGATATTATTGATCAACATTATGAATCAGCATTTGGAAATTTCATTTTCTATTCTGTGTAGAGCACCTTGATAATGTCCTAGATAACACAAGAACATCTGGCTGAGAAACCAACGCTGATAAAGAAATGTTGAGCTGACGCCAGAAATCTGCTTTGTTAAGTACTGAACTGTGAGTCGTAATTCAATCACTTTCATGAAGTTTTGTGATTTGCAGGATCAGTACAGGCTAGAAAAATAAAGGAAAGGTTCAAAGAAGAGGAACATGAACTAGACTTTGAGGGATGGGTAGGATTTTACCTGACAGGAATTGAAAAAGGCATCACTACTAAATGACATAGAGATGGGGCTGGAGATGGCATATTCGAGGTCTGGCCAGATAACCAGGTTCTCAAGAATAAATGCTATGTATTTCAAGGCAATGGGACCTAAAATTATCTCGATGAAGGAGACTTGGAAGGTCAGGATGAGGAACTGAAATTTCAAGCTGTTTAGGTGTCTTGACATTTAGAAGGTGCAGTCCAATTGTAGCTACGAACATACCTGATTTAGAGGACCAGTGGGGCTCAGGAGAGGTGACGGGAGCCGGTGGCATCCTCCTTCCCACACCGCAGTTAATGAACAGCCAGCTGTGCCCAAATTCCATTCCCCTTGGTAAGAATGTTCCATTGCACTAGCAGCCAACAGCTGGACTGGTAAGTCGCACTCTGGCAGCCCCAGGACCAGCGCACACTGCTGCTCTTCCTCTCCTCGGAGCCTGTTAGCTGCGATTCCAGCACCCAGCTAACTCAAAGTCTTATGCTTAAGACTTGCCTGTTAACGTAGTTTAGGTATGTTACATGAAAGCTACAAATTCAGCTTTAAACACAGAAATGCTTTACACAGCAAATGGGAATAACTGGATTATATGTCTTCTTATTTTCCTGCAGTTAGCATATCCTAATGTTTTAATCTTTTCTGCTGTTTAAATACCATCATGCTCTTAATTAAAACAACAACAACAGCAAACTGTTCTGGCTCCCATTTGTCAACAGTGATTTATCAAATGTGATCTCCTGAGCAGCAGCAGAAGCATCACTATCACCAGGGACTTTGTATGAAATGCATGTTCTCGGACCATACCTTCCACCTGCTTAATCAGAAACCCTACAGGTGGGGCTCAGCAATCTGAGTTTTGAAGAGCCATTCTGGTCATTCTCAAGAATGAGAACTACTGATCTTCAGGGTACAGTGATGATTCCAGAGAATTCCTGGGAGGTCCTTTATGGTATTCCTAACTTACCTCTGCAGACTTTTTCAGACTTGGTCCTACTCTGTCACCAACTCCTACACTGAGCACGTGTGTTATAGAGACATGCACAATTTTCTGAGTCTCCTGACCACACCAAACTCTTTAATATACTTTTGCTTTTTATTCTTATTTCTACTTTCTCCATGATGCTGCGCCTTTCTCATTTTGGTAACCCCTATGTGTCTTTCCAAGTCCAAGCTCAACACTACCTCTTGCCATGACGTTTTCCTTCTTCCTGCCCCAAAGTTATTCTTTCCTATGTATGTCCTGACACTACAGTAATTATCACAATAAGTTGAATGATCTGCTTTTGTGTCTATCTAGGTTTCAGGACAGGATTCACATATTCAACTCTGAATTCATTGAACACATTTCTGAAACTCAATGATGTCTGTTTAATCAAACAAAGACATTATTTAAGTCAATAATTATATATTCAAATAACTTAGTTATTTTCCAATTAAAGATAAAATGACATAGCTTCTCCAACTCACATTTCTTAAAAGCTAGTTGTTACAGTTTGGGAAAAGTGGAAAACATGAAGGAATGTATACATGTGAACTATAAGTGTGTTTTTTTCCTTATCAGCAAAGGCTGACTCAGTGGCAAAGACAGGCCACCCACAGCACATTGAAGCAGCAGTTTGCTACCAGCAATGATTTGGTTAACCTTTGATTAAACATAGGAATTTAAAGCATGAAAAGGTCTGGAATCTGACACAACCCTTTGACACCATGCTGTCTGTCATTAATGATAATCCACCATTAGATGTTCAGCTTTGAAAATGGAATTAGACGACTTCAGTTTTCAACCCTAACCCTGCTGTACTGTAAAGTGAACCCTGCTGTGTTTGGAGACTTCCTGATTTACTGCTTTGCCTTTTAACTATTTTCAAGCAAATGGCAGTTGGGGGAGGGTAAAAGAGTCCAGGGATCAAGTGAGTACAAACAAGGCATCTTAACCACTGTCAAGGGAAGCCACGTTCTGCTTAGATAAGTCACCAGGTCAAAAGAACTTTATTCCCACAGTTGATTTCATCTTCCATTTTTTTTTCAAACTAGGTGTAAGAATTTCCTTGCTGGGACATCATGCAAGAAATATTTGGTATCCTTTTACACTTCCTTTTAAAAACAGCAGCAATAGTGTTAGAGTTCCCTGGGGGATCTTGTCTCAAAGGCTGTTTTTTTTCTCCTTCATAGTCATAATGTATCAGTGTGGCTGAAAGCCCTACATCTGGTCTCATAGTTACTGCAGTGTTCCTAGTAGGGTACAATGTTGGCCGCCCAAATGCTTACTGGATGAACAAATAACCCAAACTGCCTCCTAGTTCTATAGCTGTGGCTAACACATAAAAGCAAATTTCAGACCACAATAAAAATTACAAGCAATTGACCCAGACTTCTTCCTGTTAACAGTTGACTTGTTATTCTGAGGTTCATTTTCTTTTGGCCTTTGAGCCCCTGGCTGCACCTCTTTACTCCCACCTACTAGGCTTTTTGGCTAATTGGAGTAGAGAACTTCTCTCAGCTCTCAGCTCAGGTGACTCTTGGGATTTCAGCGTCCTTAAAGACTTTGGTGAGAGAGCTCTCCTCGGTCTCCACTCTGCAGAGCCCCTAGTGGCGGACCACGGTTCAACATCTCCATCTCCGGAGAAAAGAGAGACTAGGGCTTCAATTCCCACCCATCTAAGTGACGAGGACTGGAGACATCTATATTTTCTTTGGCTCCTTCTCAGATAAACTGATGAATCTTTTTCGCTGTCTTGGTCAAATTTGATTACATCCTATCACTGCCATTCAGACTTTGCAAACTAAAATTTGAAATTTGTTTTCAAGAAAAAGAAGATGACACTGCCAGGATAGCTTAGAAGTTTTATTTTATCTAACACAGATAGCATTTATCATGAATCAGACACTAACATGTGCTTCATATATATTAATTCATTTACTTTTCAAAACAATATAAGAATGAGATACTGTTGTTAGCCCAATTTTAAAAACAGGAAAGTGAGACAGAGTTAAGTAATTTGCTCAATGTCAAACAGGTAATGAATGACAGAGTTGGAATTCAAAACTAGCTAGAGACTCCAGTTACAATCTGTGCTTGTAAGCACTTTAGGTTGATTAGCTACCTGCCTTCATGTACCAATTATTAGTTAGCATTCTCTGGAGAAACAGAACATATAGTATACATACACCATATACATTGTATATGAGAGGAGATTTATCATGGGAATTGGTTTATATGATTATAGAGGCCAAGGAGTACCATCATCTGCTGCCTACAAGCTGGGGAACTTGGAAAGCCAGAGCTATAATTTAATCTGAGTCTGAAGGCCTGAAAACCAGGGGAGTCTGTGGTGGAACTCCAGCCAATATAATCCTGGAATCACAAAGCTCAAAAACGAACTCTAATGGCCAGGGGCAAAAAAAGATGGATATCTCTTCTCTCAAAGATGGAGCAATTATTTACCTTTTCTCTGCTTTTTATTCTGTATGTGTTCTCCATAGATTGGAAGATGCCCAGTCACAATAGCAAAGACAAATTTCTTTTTTCTCAGTCTGCTGATTCAAATGCTAATTTCTTCTGGAAACACCCTCACTGATATACCCTGAAATAATCTATTACCATTTATCTGGGCATCCCTTAGTCCAGACAACTTAAGATATAAAATTAACCGTCATAAGCCATCTGTATTTCTCAAAGCAACCTAAGTAATTCATATATGATGACTTAATGATATCATTAAATATTATTACTAAAAAGATAATAGGATAAATGGTTTTGCTAATAATAAGAACAGAAAAATAAGAGAATTTTTCCTATTATTCAAGGGTATGGTCTACGTTCTCATATACATTAAATAAGACACAGGTTTTATATTGACTATGAAATGAGATTGCATATTATGTTACTTAGGAATTATAATATTGTTTCCTTTTATTGTGGTCAACATAAAAATATAAAATTGGCCATTTTAATCATTTTAAGTGTACAATTAGGTGGTGTTAATTATATCTGCAATGTGTGCAACCATTACCACTCTCTCTAAAATTTTTCATTATCCCAAACATTACCTCATATTTTAATCATTATGCAATAATTCCCCATTATTCTCTTTTGTAACCACTAATTTGCATTATATCTCTATGAATTTTCCTATTCTAGATATTTCATACAAGTGGAATAATACAATATTTGTCCTTATGTGTCTAATTTATTTCACTGACCATGTTTTCAAGGTTCATCTTGTTGTAGCATGTATCAGGACTTGCTGAACAATATTCTTTTGTATGTATATAATATATTTTGTTTGTTCATCCATATGTTGATGGACACCTAGGTTGTTTCAAACTTTTGATTATTGTTAACAATTCTGTAATGATTAGAGTGCATGTTTCTGTTTAAGTCCATGTTATTCTTTTGGAATTGATATGTCATCTAGTTTTTTGAAGACCCATCAAACTGTATTCAACAGCATCTGTATACTTTACTCCTCTACTAGCAACATATGATAGCATCAATTTCTCTACATCTTCAATAGCACTTGCATTTTCTTCTTTGTTCTACTTTGTATTTTATTATAGCAATTTCACTAGGCATGAAGTGATATCTCATTGATTTTGATTTGCTTTTCCCTAATGGTTAAAGATGTTAAACATATTTTCAAGTGCTTATTTAACCTTTGTATGTCTTCTTCAGAAAAATATATATTCAACTCCTTTATGATATTTCATCTGGGTTCTTAAAAATTAAATCATAAACACTTAGATTATGTATATACATTAATGCATCTCTGGGGTACAATGTGCTGATTTCATATAGAATTAGGAATGGTTACATCGCACTGGTTAATATATACCTCATCTCGTTTTCTTAATTGTTGTGTTAAAACATTTATACTCTTATAATTAATAGATCCGACATGTACCCTTGCATTATGCACTATAGGTGTGATCCTATCATTCACCCTCCCTCAATCTGGCCTTCCCCCTCCCTTCCCATCCACTCTCCCTCCTTCATCCTGGGCCATAGTTGTGATGTATTTTTCATGTGAAAGTGTGAATGATTGTAAATTGGTTTCATAATAGTACTGAATACATTGGATATTTTTTCATCCATTCTTGAGATACTTTACTAAGTAGAATATATTCTAGCTCCATCCATGTAAACAAAAAAGAGGTAAAGTCTCCATCTTTTTTGAAGGTTGACTAATATTCCATGGTATACATATACCACAATTTATTACTGCATTCATGGGTCGATGGGCTTCTTCCATGAGTTGGCTATTATGAATTGAGCTTCAGTGAACAATCTATTGCAAATATCTTTGTAACAAGGGAATTTTTGGTCTTTGGGATATACTCCTAACAGAGGAATTGCAGGTCAAACAGTAGGTCTACATTTAGATCCCTGAGTATTCGCCATACTTCTTTCCAAAAGGGATGTATTAGCTTGCACTCCCACCAGCGGTGCAGAAGTGTTCCCTTTTCTCCACATCCACACCAACATCTGTAGTTTTGGGATTTTGTTATGTGAGCCACTCTTACTGGACTTACATGATATCTCAAAGTGGTTTTGATTTGCATTTCTCTGATGGTTAAAGATGACGAGAATTTTTTCATGTGTCTGCAGTCCATGCACCTATCTTCTTTAGAGAAAAGCTTCTATTCAAGTCCCTTACCCACCATGAAATGGGATTACTTGTTCTTTTCTTATTAATAAGTTTGAGTTCTCTGTGGATTCTGGTTATCAAACCTTTGTCAGAAGCATAATCTGCAAATATTCTCTCCCATTCTGAGGACTGTCTGCTTGTTTTACTTACTGTGTTCTTGACTGTGCAGAAGTTTTTAGTTTGATCAGATCCCAGTAATGTATTTTTGGTGTTGCTTCAATTGCCTGGGGGGTCCTCCTCATAAAGTATTCTTCCAGACCAATTTCTTCAAGTGTTTCTCCTGCACTCTCTTCAAGAATCTTTATAGTTTCATGTCTTAAGTTTAAATCTTTTATCCAGTGAGAATCAATTTTTGTTAATGGTGAAAGGTGTGGGTCCAGTTTCAGTCTTCTACGAGTTGCCAGCCAATTCTCCCAGCATCATTTAAGTAGGGAATTTTTCCTCCAATTTTAATTTTTGATGGGCTTATCAAAGACCAAATAATGATAAGTGTCTGGGTTCATCTCTTGATTCTCAGTTTCCTGTTCTACTTTGAGCCAGTATCATGCTGTTTTGATCACTATAGATTTATAGCATAGTTTGAAGTCTGGTAAAGTGATTCCTCCTGATTTGTTTTCATTTTTGAGTAATGTCTTGACTATTTGAGATTTTTTTTCTGGTTCCATATAAAATGAAGTACTATTTTTTCCAGATCTTTAAAGTATGATGGTGGTGCTTTGATAGGGATTGCATTAAATTTGTGTATTGCTTTGGGTAATATAGACATTTTAACAATGTTGATCCCTCCTAGCCATGAGCATGGTATGTTTTTCCATTTGTTAACATCTTCAGCTATTTCTTTTCTCAGAGTTTCATGATTGTCTTTATAGAGATCTTTCACATCCTTTGTTAGGTAAATTCCCTAATATTTCACCTTCTTTGGCACAACTATAAAGGGAATAGAGTTTTTGACTGTTTTTTAAGCTTGACAATTATTGGGATATATAAAAGCTACTGATGAAAGGGGGACATACGACCAGTAGAAACCTCACAGACCACCAAGGCTTGTACGAAAGTTCTTTATTGGTGAGTTCTTTATTGGAGGAGGAGAGAGAGAGAGAGAGAGGGAAAGAGAAGAGGAAAGAGAAAGAGAGGGAAAGAGAGGGGGGAGAGAGGAGATTGAGAGATAGATAGATATAGAGGAGAGAGGGCCAGAGAGAGAAAAGAGAGAGAGTAAAAGACAAGTGCACCTTATATATGTTCAGTTAGGGGAGGTGATGGGATGGTAGTCTAGCCAATAAGGAGTTACTGCTCTGGCGAGAAGAACCGTAGGGGGTGGGCCATAAATTTGAAATTTTCAGTGGGTAATTGGGATAGGGAGATGAAGTTTTGCAATTACCTAACATTCCTTCCTTCTTGACATGTTAAAAATAGAAGGTTGGCCTTGGGATAGGGGATGTAGAGTTCTCTTTTCTGTAGCTTCTTCCTGCTGAGGGGGCACGTAGTTTTTAATTGGCCAACTAGAGGGTGATTATGATTTTTCTTTGGGAGGAGGTAAGTTTTTTGCTTTAGATTGTCCTTTTAGTGGGGGCTGTTTAGAAGTGGTGTTCAGGAAAGTCTTCTGGCCTGGAGTAGAAGTGTAGTTCATCCATGAAGAGCTGTTTCTTATTGTAGGTTGGGAGGTGTATTTGGGGTGCAGGTTTGGAGTATCAACTGAGTAGTTACCTGTTGAGACAACCTTGAGAGTTGAGTTTGAATAAAAGGAGTTATGTATGGAGTTACAGTCATTACTTTAAGGATGATGATTATAGATGTGAGAAGGGTAGAAATGTAACTGAGAGTGGGAGTGAACTAATAGGAGAAATCTAATGACTCTGATTTATGGTTTTTGTTTTTTTTTGAGTTTGGATTTTGTTAGTGATGATTTTAGACTCATTAATAAAGAAAAACATGAACTTAATAGGAGTGAGGTTGGAGGGTTTCTTTGGTAGGGAATGTAGGCATAGAAGTGCCAGGGGTAGAAGAGTGATTTAGTTTAAATGAAATTTGAGCAGAAGTTTGGTTAAGGTAGATTTTAGGTATTTGTTAGACTTTTTAACTTTCTCTGAAGATTGAGGATGGAAAGGAATATGGAAGCTTCATGGGATACCTAAGGCTTTAGTTAAGGTTTGAGAAATTTGGAGGTGAATTTAGGTCCATTGTTGAACTGTAAAGAATAGGGGATTTTAATGTGGGGAATAATGGCTTTGAATATGATAGAGGTAATAGTGGTAGCTCTCTTGTTTTTAGTAGGAAAGACTTTAATTCAACTTGAGAAGATATTTGCTAATATTAAGAGATATTTATAACGTTTGATTTTAGGCATGTGTGTGAAATCAAGTTGTTAGTTTGTTTTAGGAAGAAGTTTTTTTAACTTGGTGAGTTGGAAAGTGTGGGAAGTGAGACTGTTTGTGGGTTGGAGCATTGGTAGATTTTATAGGATTATGTAAGTTGATTTAGAAAGTCTGAATCTATTTGTGACAGAGGAAAGAAAGCTTTGAGAATTGTAGTAAAGTCTGAGAGTTGGGGTGAAATAACTTGTAGAGATAGATGAGGAGGTCACTAGTGGGAGGTTGATTTGTTTCATTTACTGTAGTAACAATAGGAGTAGAAACAAGTAAGAGGTGAGAGGTGTCAGGAGATGAGTTTTGGAGAGCAGCCATACATGCTGTATGATCGGCTCGGTTGTTTCCCTGTGATATGAGTGAGTGGTTAGATTGATGTGAATGACAAAGGACAACGCCTATAGCCTTAGGTAATTTTGAAGCTTCTAGTAGTTTGATAATAAAATGTGAGTTAAGAATAGGATTACCTTTGGTGTTGCATAAGTTTTGCTCTTTCTATGTAGCTGCATGAGATAATAATATGTGGAATGCGTATTTAGAGTCAATATAAATAGTGAGAGTTTTATCTCGTGAAGGCTCTGGTTAGTTCTATGAGCTCTGCTTGTTGATTAGTGGTGGAAGAGGGAAGAGAGTGTGCCTCAATGATTTCATTTGAGGACACAATTGCATAGCCCAATCTACGAGTTCCCTTATGTATAAAGGAACTGCTATTTGAAAACCAGAGGAGATTAGTATTAGAAAGAAGCTATTCTTGTGTGTTGGAGAGGTAAGGGAAAGGGTGTCTGGTGTTTGAAGGCAATCATGAGTGGGTGATGAGTCAGAGGGAGTAGGTAAGAGGGATGTAGGATTTAGTGTGGGACAAGTGTTAAAAGATAATGATGGGTCAGATAAGAGAGAGGTTTGAAGATTAAGAATGTGGTTTGGTGGTAGGTTTTGAAGATATTTGTATGTTAAAAGATTAGATAGAGAATGGGGGGATAAGACAGTAGTAGGGGAACAAAAAGTGAGTTGGTTTCATTCTGGTATTAGAGTAACTACAGCTACTAATGCCTTGAGACAAAGGGCCTAACTTTGAACAGTGTGATTTAACTGTTTTGAGAGATAGGTAACTAGGGGCTTAGCTGATGTTTAAGTACGCTGAGAGTAAACGCGTGGTTTTCTGTGACATATAGGAGGAAGTGGTAAGAAAGATCAGGAAGGTGGAGGGCTGGAGCTTCTAATAAAGAATGCTGTAGAGATTTAAAACAAGTGGAAATGGAGGTTAGGAGAGGCTTATGAGGGTCACTTTGAGTAAGAAGTAGTTAGGAGAGAAAAGTTGGGAATTTATGCTTTGAGGTATCTAATTAATTGTAAAAAGGAGAGGAGTTCTTTTTTGTAGTGGGTAGAGGAAAGTTGCGAAGTAGGCTTTTTCTGTCTATGGGAATAGCTTTGAAGTTTGGGGACAAAAAGACACTAAGGTCACTTTTTGTTGGAATAATTGAACCTTTGAAGGAGAGCCCTATATCCTTTATTTGTAAGGAAATTAAGGAGGGAACAGGTGTTGCATTTAGAGTATGTAAGGTGGGACTAAAGAGTAGGAAGTCATTGATATTCTGAATTAAGGTTGAAGGAAAGGGATTATAGGACTGGAGGTTTTGTGATAATGTTTAGTCAATTAAGTGGGAGTTGTTATGAAATTCCTGGGGGAGTATAGTTTAAATAAGTTGGGAAGAAGTCTGAGAAGTAGCGTCAGTCTATGCGAAAGTAAATAGGTTTTATTTATTAGGGTGTAGTTTAAAAATAATTAGAAAGTAGGAGGTAATTGAGGAGGGTTTTGGTATTTTAAACCTTAGGATTTACTTGTTCTGGTGGAATGGATCAGATGATGAATTTTTGATGGCTTGGGAAAGGATGAGGCAGACTGAGGCAGAAGGAGATGGGTCAGCATCTATTAATTTAAAATTAAAAGTGAGGGTGGTACTTAATTTGGAAAGCGTGTCACATTCCAGAAGGGGAACTGGACAGGAAGGCAATATTAAAAGGAATTTATAAATGAGAAATTGCCAATTATACAGTGTAAAAAAAGGAATTTGATGTGGACAGTGGGAAAAACCTTTTACTCTGACAATAGAGGATAGGCTATAGGGAGGTAGGACCACTGACCTTTTTTTAAAAAAAGCTGAGAAGTTAGTTTTTGTGTTTAATAGAAAGGCAATCATTTTGCCTGTTACCATCAGGGTTATCTTTGGCTCTGCAGAGATGATCTTCGTCAAGTGAGAGAAGCCAGGGTCTCATCAGTCTTCAGAAGAGGCAAGTTTCAACAAGTCTGCTGTAGGTGTTGTAGTTGGTTGGACCCATGGGCTCTCTGGGCCAAGGGGCAGTCAGCTTTCCAAAGGCCCTTTCTTTTGTAGAGAAGGCACCATCCTGGTGGGGGCCTAGGATTGGAGTAACATTGTATCCAGTGATCTTCTTCACTGCATTTGTAGCATGGTCCAGGTGGTTTAGTTATGAAGCAGCCTTTGGCTCCTGATGACTTAGGCAGGTTAGGAATGATGGCCTTAGTGACACTATTTGTAATGCTTATTTTAAAAGCTGTGTCTAAGATCATGGTCTAGAGTGTTAGGGGTCCATACTCCAAGTGCTTTAGTTTAAATTTGACGTCGGGGTAACTTTGGTTAAAGAAATAAGTTATGAGGCTTGGCGCCTGTGGCTCAACAGGCTAAGGCACCGGCCACGTACACCTGAGCTGGCGGGTTCAAATCCAGCCCCAGGACCCGCCAAACAACAATGACGGCTGCAACCAAAAAATGGCCAGGCGTTGTGGCGGGCGCCTGTAGTCCCAGCTACTTGGGAGGCAGAGGCAGGAGACTCGCTTGAGCCCAGGAATTGGAGGTTGCTGTGAGCTGTGATGCCATGGCACTCTATCCAGGG
>CAUYON010004208.1:0-80771 GCA_963573935.1 Arctocebus calabarensis
TAGTGATCAAAACAGCATGGTACTGGCACAAAAACAGAGAGGTACATGTTTGGAACAGAATAGAGAACCAAGAGATGAATCCAGCTACTTACCATTACTTGATCTTTGACAAGCCAATTAAAAAAATTCAGTGGGAAAAAGACTCTCTATTTAACAAATGGTGGGGGGTGAACTGGCTAGCAACCTGTAAGAGGCTGAAACTGAACCCACACCTCTCACCATTAACTAAGATAGACTCTCACTGGATTAAAGACTTAAACTTAAGACATGAAACTATAAAAATTGTAGAAGAAAGTGCAGGGAAAACTCTTGAAGGAATCGGCTTGGGTGAATATTTTATGAGGAGGACTCACCAGGCAATTGAAGCAGCATCAAAGATACACTACTTGGACCTGATCAAATTAAAAAGCTTCTGTACAGCCAAGAATATAGTAAGTTTAGCAAGCAGATGGCCCTCAGAATGGGAGAAAATATTTGCAGGTTATGCCTCCAACAAAGGTTTAATAATCAGGCCATCTATTTAAATACCTTTTGGTAATACCTTGTTCATCTGGTATTGTGAATGGCAGAGTGAACTAAGAAAGGGATGATCGGTAATTTCTCAGGCTCTTTTAGGGTATGTGCACCATGTCTCCACAACAACAATTTAAACTAGTAGAAGTCACCCAATGGTAATAAAATTTACATCTGGAAAGTAAAGTAGACAAATCATAAGTAAAAATTATGATCCCAAACCAGGTTAGGGGGCTAATTCTCTGTCTTCTGAGTATCTCTTCCAGAAGAAAAATCCTCAAGAAGTCTGGATAAATTTATCCTTAAACATTTAGACCAGTAAATTCATTCAGGAAAAAGGAAGGACCACGCAAATGGACATGTGGGTACTTAAGGAAAGAGCCATATCTTAATGTTCTTACATTACTAAAAATAATGATTTAATAAACTTAAAACCAATATTAAATTGTTTATTATAAGTAGATTAAGATCTTAATTAAGAAAATGATTCCGGGGTGGCTCCTGTGGCTCAAGGAATAGGGCACTGGCTCCACATATCAGGTGTGGTGGGTTCAAGCCCGGCCCAGGCCAAAACTGAAAAAAAGAAAATGATTACAGATGATGGGGAAAAGGGAACAGAGACAGGAAAGAAGTGAATCAGAGAAACCTAAAATCTGTTGTAAAGTGACAGCCTGAAAGCCTGGCATTTTCAAGCAAAGTGTCTGGCTGGAGCTGCACCTCTTCCAGCGTGACTGGCTCAGAGGTCACTGAGCACTGAGAGACGAGGCTTGCTGCAGCTCGGCTGCCCGCTTAGAGAGAGTTAGTGTGTTTGGGGAGGTAGCAGGGGAATACAGAACACGCCAGAGACAGGACTAAGGGGCTGCAGGTCACTAATTCTCTGTCTTCTGAGTATCTCTTCTGGAAGAAAGATCCTCAAGAAGCTCTTTAAACCTCGTTAGGAGTGAAAAAGTCTCTCAAGAAAAATAAAGAGAAAAATATCTCCTTTCTTCTCTCATCTCAATTTGTGCAGAAGCACCATCTCCTCTGAACACAAGACTTCTCAGAGATTTAATCTCCATTCTCGAGGTTTCTGTGTGTGGTCTAATTGGGATCTACTTTGACATCCTATGCCCAGACTATATTCCCTGTCCCATGTTCTATTTGTGTTAAAATCATAAATAACTTAAAATGATAATAGTAAGAGGTAAATCAGTCTAATTAACCCAGTCAGTTAAAAAAAAATAGTTTGGTTAAAAAATACATGTCCAAAAAGAACCACGACATAAGGGGTTTAGCCTTCCTCACTTACATCAGTGATTAAATCAGTGATGTGTGTAATAAAAACAGAGCTAGCCCAGCAGTGGGGGCTTCCCTTGGTCCTCACACTTGTAGGCAGACAGTGCCCACCCAACCTTAAAAAAACTTTTTTCTTATGTCTTCAAGTTTTCGTTTCTCCTTCATCCCCTTGTCCCCACCAGTCACTGGTAAAGAACTCACAACATAGTTTGGGGCTGGTTCCCAACGGGACTGTAATATTTGAAGAGGTCTGAAATATTTACATCCCTTCATGCTGTTACAAGAGCACAGTTAGTTGAAAACCTCCAGCTGAAAACACATCAGAATCCATCCCTGTTTTTGAGTCAGGGACGTTGTCATTCCCGGCAGCTCTGGGCTTCTCTAGCAGGCTGTCTTTGCTCTGGAGCTCTGTGTTGGATTGACCAACATTCTGCCAGATCAACATTGTCATGAGAGACAGTCTTCTTGCCCATTTCTTATTTCTCTTTCTTTTCACAGATTTCAAAACTACATCATAGTATGAAGGCTTCTTGCCCAATCCTCTTTCTTCCCATATTTATTGTTCATAAGAATCATCTGCCAAAAAAATTTTGCATTTCTAACTATGTCTCAGGGTCTGTGTTCCAGGGACCAACTGACACAGCAAATGATTTTTTAAACCATAGAAATGCAATCTGTGGGTGGTGCCTGTGGCTAAAAAGAGTAGGGCGCCAGCCCCATGTGCCAGAGGTGGAGGATTCAAACCCAGCCCCGGGCCAAAAAAAAAATGCTGCAATCTGTAATATAAAATAAAATATAAAATAGCTATAGGTATATATTTTGTTTAAGACTATGAACAGCATGTGTCTCACTGAGCATGATAATAAAGAAAGAAATATGTCTATGTCATTCTATCTGGACGATAATTACACGAGTTAATATTCCACCAGATTTACACGTTACTCTTCCCTAACTAATCTTCAGCGGACTCTTTAGGAAAAATTTTAAGAATGAATAATTATAGACATAACAAAAGAGTTTATGTAGTTTAGTAAAATTGAAATTAAAGTTCATTTTTCCATCATGTGACTGATCTATAAAAATTTTGTAGCAGAGATGTATAGCAGTCAAATTTTTATTAAGAGATTAAGTTGCTAATTTTCAAGTAATAGAATTTGCAGATATGAAATATCTTTTGAGTTTGTAAAATAAATGGAAAGGTTCCCAGTGTCTTTACTTTTTAACATTTAAATTTTTATTTTATCCTAACTAATTTCCATTTATACATATATATATATTAATTTATGATGAAGTCAGACTATAAATATCTTTCATGTGTTGTGACTAATGTAGGCCCACACAAATTATATTCATTTATGCAGTATAAAAGTCCTCTAAAATGAATGAGATTAATATTAATGAAATGCATATACTTTTTTCTCCTTTAATAGGTTCTTATCAAATAGATCCTATAATCCCCAATCCAGAAATCAGAAGTATTCCTTACTTTTCTCTTAATTTCAAATTCAATAGACACAAACCTTGTGGAAACTGCAAGTTTCTCATGCATTAAATATTTCCCCTCCTGTTTTATTTAAAAAATCAATGTGTTAGATAAGACTTAATTTAATCATCATTAGGAACACCAAAAAAATACTCTATTGCCTCTGTTCAGTTTCCCCTCTAAACTATACCTTTCAATATTTAAAATTCGTGTATTGTTGATCTAATTTTGCATTGATATAAATTTGATGAAATGAGAATGTTTTGAAAAGCACTTTCAACACAATGGAGGCAAATTATGTGTCCACTTGCAGGCCATTCTCCACCTTTAATAGGGAATGCTCTGGAAGGAAAAAAAGAGGGCCCAGTAAAATTTCCTTATGTGACAACACCAGCAGACATCCTGACAGACACAGCCATGTTGTTTACCATCTGGAGAGTCCGTTCTGTACAGAATACTTTTACCTAGAAGCCCTAGTCTCAGAATCTTGAATAAGGGAACCATAATTGGCTGAATCCAATTAGAAGTCATGTGAAAAAAGACTCCATTGATGTAGTTTACACAAAGGCAAAGGGTGGGATGGTGATGCATGTATTTGGGAAGGCTAGCAGAAAATATCCAGATCTTCCTTTATCAAGTATTGCTCGATCTAGAAGCTCAATTGTTGCCAGGCTTTTCATGCTTTTCTCTTCCCCCATGGTGCTGCTTTCTAAGGCATTCATTAAAGTATGCAGTCATTTTCTCCTTGAGTTCAAGAAAGATGGTTGTGGGCAGTTTCACCTTAGAATGTACTTACATCTCAGAATCCTCGAAAATGAAAATGAGGAAGATCTGAATATTATATATTGAAGTTGATGCTCATCTGTTGGGGATCACTTGTCAATCCCCAACGGGAATTCCAAGGCTACTGTGATAAACACGTCTGGATAAAGTGTTCACCCAGTTTGTGAATTAGGGTAGAGGAATTTTACAGGATAGGTTGCTTTACAAGGTTACAGAGAGTATATAGAATTAGTTCGCTGAAGTTAAATCTGGAAGTTGCTTTTAATGAAAGAATAGGAATTTAAGAAAAACAGATGCCTATTATAAGCATCTTTCTATGTATTTTACTACTTTCAAATTATTTGATTAGGATACATCCTTTGAAGTACTTACAAAAATAATAGATAAGGCTTATTAAAAATAATAATTATTCATTACTTATATTGCTAATATGCTAATGTCTAAATGATTAGTATATTCTAAAATGTTATGTGCCATGTGGGAATATGCTAGTTTTACTTTAGTATCACTATTATTTGTGAATATTATTTTCTGTGTTTCTAAGGTAATGTGTGAAAAATAGTACCTCACTTTTTAATGATTTGGATTTTTTAAATTCTAGGTATACGAGAACCTGACTTCTTATATTTGTTTATTTTGTACTATTTCTATACAAATGTCTACTTCTGCCCTTAGCCTTTTGTAGTTTTTGTCACATTTTATATCATCAACTTATTTATATTGGTTCATTTCTGTCATTGTAATTAAAAATATTCCTCATTCTTATTTCTTTGGTTACTTATTTAATAAATTAGTTTTTGGATTCATTCCCCAGACATTAAGTAATTATTAGTTAGCCATGTTCCAGGTATTTGTGTAGAGCAGATTGTCCTGGAAATTGTCTCCATAAAATTTATTGCAGTTAGTATATCTACATTCTCCAAAATTCATATGCATTTACTTTCAAATCTACTAGATGTTGCTTCTATTTTTTTTTAAGAACTATGAGCAATCTTCTAATGTGATATTTCTCAAATATCATTCATCAATACACTTGTGAAGAAACAGGATATGTTAAATGTTATAGGAAAAGAGTATCATAAACAAATATGGTAAGATATATTACAAAAATAAATATTTTACTGTATTTGTATACTCCAATATTTTATTATATTGTAGCATACTATAAATCTGAGCATTACAGTAGATTGTTTTAGAAGGCATTCATTTGAAGGCATAGTTTTTCATTCTGAAAGCATTAAGTATTGCTAATATTCAACGTGATTCCAATTTTTCAGATTTAATATCATCTATCTATATATTGGTTATCTACCCATTTTTTAAAAAATATTTATTCTCTAATCCTGCTAAGTCATTTTTCAATATGGCATAAATAATAGCTTTAAATTGTTCTCTCTAGTTTGCCTGATCTAATACACATCAATTCTTGCTTTTTATTATTTTTTATACATTTTATTCAATTATGTGGTTAATTTCCATGTAAATTTAAGTATTTTGAGAATCTATATACAAATGCATTTGTCTATATTTCTTTTATATTCATATATAAATATTTTTTGTTATTTCTTCTGTATTGTTTCATTAAAATTTTGTTAGTGTAAAATCTATTTTTAAGTTTTGCTTTTGTTTTCATATCATTTGACTCTATTTCATTTATTTTTAAAATTAATTTTATAACTTTTGGTTATTCATTTGAAAAGTTATTAATCTGATTGGATTTTTATGGTTTTGGTCAATTAAGGAAATTGAAGAAATGAAAAGACATCAATATTTAATATCTCTTCCAGGAATATGCTTTTCTTTTGCATTCCTTTAAACTTGTCAAAATACTGGTATTGCTTTTATATTGCTGGTGACCAACATTCTATTTGATACTATTTTATGTAATATTTCTGCATCAATATACATAGATGAGACCAGTGTTCAACTGTTTTATAAAGTTGCCTTTGTTATATTTTGGAACTGTCTTAATCATTCAAATTTAACATCTTTACAAAAAAAGTAATTTACATTTAGCTCAATTGCACTGATACACTATATTTTTTTCTTTATATATCTAAATTGTATTCAGTTAACAGTTAGATGTTAATTGTAATATAATATAAAATATTTGTCAAAAGTAAGTATAAACTTGAAAAAAAACCTTTTTATTTTTTGGCAGCAGTTCAGATTTCTGTCCTTCTTTAAATGTGAGAACTTACAGCTGCTACTTAATTTCGTCTTCTGTGATTTTTCTTTCTATTTTTATTATTTATTTATTTATTTTTATTAAGTCATTTGTACATAGATCATACATACATTTATGTCATTATGGGATTCGATGTGTTGATTATTTGTACAAATTGGAGTGCCTACATGCAACACCTATGGAGCATATTGCAAATACAAGTTGGATCTATCAGATGTAGAACACAAATATCTTAATGCTGTAATTTGGTAAATGAGGTGAAAGCTATGCTGTTTTTATACACTATATATATATATATATATATATTTTTTTTTTTTTTTTTTTTTTTTTTTTTTGAGACAGAGCTTCAAGTTGTCACCCTGGATAGAGTTCTGTGGCATCACAGCTCATAGCAATCTCCAATTCCTGGGCTCAAGCGAGTCTCTTGCCTCCGCCTCCCAAGCAGCTGGGACTATAGGCAACCAACACAACGCCTGGCCATTTTTTGGTTGCAGCCATCATTGTTGTTTGGCGGGCTGGGGCTGGATTCGAACCTGCCAGCTCAGGTGTACATGACTGGCGCCTTAGCCCGCCGAGCCACAGGCGCCGAGCCGATACACTATATTTTTGATGACAAAATGAGTTTCCATATAAATTGGAAGGATAAAGGTCATTTCAGAGCAAGGCATGTTTAAGATAAAAGATTTTGATTAAAAAATATTTACTTATTTTAAGTAATTACACATAAAATTGTATACTTCTGTTTAGTATTTGTTTTTAAAAAGACTTTCAAATAATTTTTCAGACGTTAAAGGATATTTTTATTAAATTAAAGTAAGCCATTTCCTTTACTTTGTGTATTACTTAGGTTGAATTTAAATCTTGCTCAGTTTTTTCTTACTTTAAGTGACTTTTAATTGTTTAGAAAAACATTGATAATAAATTATTATGTTCCCCAAAGAATGAATGACATTTTTCCATGATACTGTGTACATAAAAACTCCTTAGACACTTTGAGATAATGGCTTGAGCTAAGTGGCTTGAATGTAATGATGTCAGCCAAAGTCTGTCAGTAAATTCACTTTCTGATGTGAAACAAATCAGTGCATCTTTCTGTAGCTCTGATTCCTTTTATACAAATAGGGAATCCATGACTGTCATTATACTACTGCACATGTAGCCTTATATAGGGTATCTACTCCCTGAGTTTCAATTAATTAGGCTTTATTGAGTTTGAACCTCCCCCCACCTGCTTAATGGTGAAGTCGATCTAGATCTGGCTTTAATAGTTGCAACTCTGTAGTTGTAATTATTTATTCTCTAATGACTGTGAATCAAACCAGGTCAATCAAACTTGATCCTAGGAATTTTACTAGAACTTCTGAGAGAAAGGGATGCACTTTCTGCCTTGGTTTAAGTAAAATGATAAGTATGTGAGAGTAGACATCCTTTTCACAAATTTAGATGAGTTTATCTGAGCGAGAAGTCAATGACAAAGAAAGCAATAAACATGAAGGAAAAGTTGCGTGGAGGTACAGTGATTCACACCTGTATTCCCAGCACTTTGGGAACACATAATCTACATAATCTATAGAGAGACCCTGTCTTTACAAAAGATTAAAAAGAATCAACCTGGCACGGTGGCATGCACCCATATCCCCAGCTACTGGGAAAACTTGCAGCAGGAAAACTACTTGAGTCTGGGAGTTTGAGGCTACGGTGAGCTATGACTATGCACTGCACTCCAGCTTGGTCAGCAAAGCAAAGCTGGTTCTGGAAAAAAAAAAAAAGAAAGAAAGAAAGAAAAATCTCATAATACCATCGAGGCTCTGAATTTAGAACAACTTGCAGTTAATTCTCCCTCTGGAATATGCTATAACATTTGCCAATGCTCTGTTCCTTTCTGTCTAACCTGTTTTATGATAACTACCCCATGACCAGTGTTCTGTTATTATATAATTTGGTCTTTAATTAGAAAAACTTTAAGAGTTAAATTCAGGAAGGGGAAAAAGTGAGGGAGTTTGGTACGTTCCTGCCTCACAGGTACCATGAACAGGTAAATGGCACATTCCTAGGCGCAGGTCACAATTATGACTCAAACTTAACCTTTAAACACACACAACGTAACCTCATCACATATACCCTCACATCAAACCAAAATAAATTTTTTAATATTTAATATTATAATACCAGGTAAAATAATACTAGACTTTTATGACCATAAAACAAAACAAGAGTAAAAATTATTTTGAAAAAAGACACTATTTACCTACTAAATTGACTTTTTCCAAAGCTAACATTTCCTTCAACAAGTAAGTTTTAAAAGTTTACTTGACAAAATAAACTACCAAAAATATCTAATCATTATACTTTAAAATACTAATTCAAAACTTTAAAAAAAATTTAAAAATACCTACAAATGACCTCTTAATTTGCTTAGTCCAATTTTCTCTCATATCTTACCTGAAATATTAGAATAGCTTTCTAACTGGTCTCTCAATTTTTATCTTTTACCTAACAGTCTTTCCTCAGCACATCGTATGAAATCTCTGCTTTAAAATATAATTGTATTATTCTATACTAGGAGAATTCTAATGGCCTCGCCAAGGGAATTAAACAAAGTCTTAATGGCCTGTATCAACCTCCCTGATACCATGTCCGTGATCTCTTCTTTTAGGATTTTGCACCATGTAACTTTCTCAGTGAAGATGTCATAAACGTTAATGTTTCATATGGGTATAGTGGCTCATGCCTGTAATCCTTGCACTCTGGGAGGCCCGGGAGGGAGGAACTCTGGAGTTTGAGACTAGCCTGAGCAAGAGTGAGATCCTGTCTATACCAAAAATAGAAAACAATTAGATGGGTGCAGTGGCACATACCTGCAGTGCCAGCTCCCCTGGAGGCTGAGACAGGAGAACCATTTGAGTCCAGAAGTTTGAAGTTGCAGTGGGCTATCATGATGCCAGTGCACTCTGCCTGGGGTAACATAGTGAGACTCTGCCTCAAAATAAATAAATAAGTAAATAAATAAAATACATAAATAAATAAATTTACAAAATCCTCTAAAATTTCTCTTATTTTCAGGATCAATTTTCTTTGCATCATTTAGTTCCAGTCAGTATGCTTTTACGTATTCGTCTGTTTATTCTTTTTATTTATTATTTACTTCTAACTTCTGTCAGAATGCCAGCTCCTTTTGTCCATGAAAGCCAGATTTTATAAATGATGATGATGACTTTTTTTTTTTTTTGAAGTTTTTGGCCGGGGCGGAGTTTGAACCCACCACCTCTGGTCTATGGGGCCGGTGCCCTACTCTTTAAGCCGTAGGCTCCACCCTATGAATGATTATTTTATTCATCGACGGACACTTAGTACTCAAGAACAATGGCTTGAAAATAGTTGGAATTGAAATATTTGTTGAACTAAAATATTAATGAATGTGTTAGTTTATTATTCATTTACCTGGCTGTTCAATAACTATTGGTTGAATTAAGGGACATATATTAAATCTGATACTCCAGCTACATTGAACAATAAGCAATATGTTGGTATGCTGCAAAGACTTTCCAGAGTTGAATACTTTCTTACATTTGGAACTTTCCTTGTAATTTCCAAATTATTTCTGTATCTTTGATTCATAAAAACCCTTAAGAGATGATATGCCAGTTACTAATTTAGTCTTTGATCCAAATTTAATCATTTCCCTAGCTTTAAGATACCAGACTTGGACCCTACAAATACTTGTTCTTTGCCAGATGGCACCATATTAGGCTTTGCTATGAGATTATACAGAATGCACACTGAAAGAGAAAAGGGTTTCTCTGATTATTGCAAGTGTGCTCCTGTCTTTTCGCTCTTTTGTAAGTCAATGCCAGTTGTGTTCGGACCATCCAGTAGCAACCCTTTCCAGCAAGCAGCATCTCAGAGCGTTCTGGCATCACAACGAGTGGTTTCCTACTTGCCAGTTTCAGCTTTTGGCGCATCTATAAACTTCTCCACTATTCAGTAACACATTCCCTCCAACAAGCTCCTAATTTGTTATGTTGAAGGTGGTCTTTCAAGGTTGTTCCTTTCTTGGGAACGCTGCCTTACCAATTGCCACAGTGGCTTCTTCCTATATCTGCTCTTCTCATCATATGCTTAGTTATTTCCATTTCTTCGGAACTAATAACTTTTTATTATTTAATTATACTTTAGTTTATATTTTCTCATTTGAATTATGGAGTTGTTCTGTCATCTGACTGTACCTTGACTGATACAAGTAAGTATCACATATCCTGTCTTCCTCAAACATATGTGAGTCTTAGGTTGCTCATCTGAAAAATAACGTAGAATTAGTAACCCACATCCTTTCTCAAATTTACTTTGGGAATTAGGTTATATTATGTATGTATGTGATAGGGCTCTGTATTTGCAATGATATATCCTTTTAACATATCACAAATAGATCATGTGTATTATTCAAATTGGTTGCACATATTTTGTTCATGAACAAGTTATAGCACCCCACAACCTATTTTATGAATATTCCATTGATAATAAAAGTATAGAATTTAAAAAGGAGTAGATCTAATAAAAAAGAAATTACTTACAGGAAGAAGCTATTTTGCTGTCTAAGAAGCACTTGCATTTATTCTAGGTTTCATTTTACCCATTCACAACAACTGCAATCTAGCCATCCTTACCCAACATGTACAGAGCATGAGCTATTCCTCTATGGCTTGCAAGATTTGCCCTATTCTACATGTTAGTTTTCTGTAGCTAAATCTATTGCATAATCTTACTTTCATCCTCTAGAAATAAGATACTAACATTTAAATTTTATTCTATAATATTTTTCAGTACACTATGTGTACTTACTAAAGCCAATGAGCTAAAATATATAAACTACAATAATTTCTAAACAGTGCTCTGGATTTAATAAATAAAGTTCTACTTGCTCTTATTTGGTCATATCCCCAGCCTTTAACGCTAGAGAAGCTCTCTGTGCAGCTCAGCAATCTAGTCAATATCTGGACTCCTTCAAACATGAGTTATATCAAGAAATAACATTCTCTTTGAAAAAGTGAACCAGTCGATTATAAGAATGAGGAATCTCTTAAACAAATTCCAGAAAAAAATCAACTAATTAAAATGTTCTAAAGTGGGCAAGTTACATTTCCACGATAGGAGAAATATCTTCTTTGTCTCACAATTTCATAATGGGTAGCTATGAAAAACAAATTAGGAACTATATAAAATACCAAACTTTTAAGAAAAGATTAATTAGGTATTTTAATAACTTTAGGAGGTCATTTAACCTCTTAGACCTCTTTTCTTTTATTGTGAATAGGAATAATAAAAAAAGGTTTTCCTCTTTGGGTCCATGTAAGTATTTAGCTGGTACATGGGACATGAAATAATATTCAGTACAAATTACCCATTTTGCTGAGGTAGCAGCATCTCTTCCTTAACCCTGTACACAGAAAAAGCATGGAATATATTATGTGACAGAATGTACTTTATTCTCTTGCTGGCCAGGCAGAGTAGAATCTTTTTCGATGGAATCAATCAAACAGTATTGGTGATGAAGCTGTCACTTAGCTGAAACTTGTCTCCAGCTGTAGGACCCCAGTCATTTCCCTGTAATATTGGTTCTCTGGTCACCTCAAACTTTTGGCTAAGTAGCAGCTCTTCCCAAGAGCCTTCTTTCATTTATCATGTGTGACTTGGTAATTTATCTACATTTAACTTCTGAATGATTCTGCCAGTGAATTACTGCACGTACCTTGAGAGAGCTTGACTGCTGAGGGCCAAGAAAATAAATGAAAGAACAGAACTCAGCTGAACAAAGTCAATCATTATTATCACTGTTTTCTGTGTACTCTGCATGGTATGAATAGCTTTAGGCTATTCCATACGGCATGGACGTTCCTCAACAGTTTATCGGATGGAGATTAGAATTATTTCATAGAATATCCTTTTTTCTCAGGATTAATTTTTAAAACTGGATGTAATAAATTCACATTGATATCATTTTATCAGCTGCAATTTTCAAAATAATTTTTTATATAAAGTTATTCCAAAAATCATGACTGTAATTCTTAATAAATATCCCCAAATATAGCTTTGAAAATACAGTTTTAAATTATCACTTGCCTCTTTATTGGATCACATCTGAATTGCCATTTATAGCTTCAGCATTTTTATTTTATAGAGCATCCTTCAACTATTAAACTTCTCCTCTCAGGCAATTTCAAGCTCCTTTGTGTGAAATGTTAGTGATTAAAGACCCACAATCTAACATGATACTCAAGTTCATTAGCCTCAAGTACTCTTCTTCCATTTTCAAATCACTTTGCAAATAAAATTAAATTAACTTTTAAATAAAATTTCCTCTGAATTATAGAGTTTTAGTATGTGCAGGGCTTAGAGAAACAGCATCAATATTTCTGTAATTGAGAAACTTTCTATTGTTTTAAAATAAAAATAAAACTTGAAATAAGATATTCTACTTTTAAGTCACTAATCTGCCATGTTTTAGTGCTGTCCCTATTAAGACCATGAAAATTCATATGTTGTCTCTGCATTTCAGTTTTTTTAATATTATATATTATGCAACATAATGATATAATTAATGCAACACACTTTAATCAAATGATATAAAATATTTCTGATACATAAATATCCTATAATACACAGCTTCTTTTGTAGATTATTATATATGTATGAAATAATTCTTGGCAATTCGTGAATATTAAAAGATAATGGCTTACATGCTATAAAAGTCTCAGAAGAAATCTTATATTAATATTGTGAATAACTATTAAGTGAATGAAATCTACTTTTATAAGAGAAACTACAGGAGAAACATCCAGCAGAGTAGTTATAGATATTTTACATTGAAAACAAAAATGTTATGAATTTCATGCAAAAAAGTCCTGAGATTTGAACTAAAGCTCTGTCTAGTATAGTGGAATGTAAACTCTTTCAGCCCCTTCATTAGTTGAGCCAGTACACATAGAAGTGTTTATTGTACTGGCTGGAACCATTGGTTTTCATTATCCACAAGAAATGGGACTGTGGCTCTGCCATAGTGACAAGGAAAATAAGGTCTGGATTCTGCCACATCTCCTGGTCACGTCATACTACATTTTTCCAAATAATAATTGTCCATGAAATTTTCAGTTCTCTTAAAGATACAGGCCCACTAGGTATAAGATTCAATGATGATTTATGCTGTCTTACCAGGGAAATAATGGAGCCAACCTGCTGAAATTTTGAAAGAGATAAGAACAAAGTGAAATGAATGGTGGAAGAAGGAAGCTATGATGATCTAATTCAGCATACTGCCTCACTATAGACGAAGAATTACAGCAGCTTTGTTGTTGTCACTGTCATTCATTTGGATGCATTTCTCTCCAATTCTACATAGAGTATTCATCATGTCTGATTTCCCTATTTAATTTCTAGCTGTAGCTATTACTGAATTGGCATCACTCAGCCATGACTGTGGTTGTGGATAGGACTTTGTGTTTCCTGTGGGGAGGGCAAGCAAACTGCGAGTTTCTTCTTCCAAGTACAAGGCATGAATGGATGCTGAGAGACAAAAGGATTAGATATAGTATAGTTATTTTCCATTTACACTGCATATTTATTTATCAACTTTACTAATTTGGTCCCCACATTCTATGAGGTCCATCACCCTCTGGATACAGGTAGGCAGTGGTATCAGCAGGAAGAATATTAGAAAGTACCCACAATTCTTTTCTATCAGGTGTGCATATGGCTTCCATAGGATGGCCTACTGTTCATCATTTCTCTCTTTGCTTCAGTAACTTTGTTCACACCTCTTTGCCCTTTAGGTCTAGATGTGGTAATGGTGCCTTGATGTTGCTTGCTCATGTTCACTTCAACACTGCTTGCTATTTCTCTTCCCTTTATTGAACATAATATGAGCGTCTAACTTTAACAGTTAAATCTGGTTTGTATCTGTGTGAGTAGTCTCTTCATTTAACCTGTTTTTAAGAAAACTTTTAAGTGTAGCCTCAGTTGTCCTCTGAGTTAACTACCTCTCCAATTAATGAAGATATTCCTTAACAAATACTTGCTTCCTACTAAGATGTTCTCTCTTAGCCCTTGTCCAAAGTAGTTTGATTCAAATATTCTTTAGAGGATAGTTTTAGACTGTATTATTGGTAAGATTGTATAAAACACATTTTATTAAAATAACCACTTCATTTAAGAAAAAATTACTGAAGATATATTGTTAAATATTTTAGTCTTTAAAAATAAAAATTAGTCCAACATGTACGTCACCTTGAAGATACGGTATATGAAATAGAGATACTTCAGCCATATGCATCTATTCTTTCTCAGAGTAATGTTTCTTTTAAGAAAGATTCTTATTTTTCACATAGTCACTGAATAGGTTTATCAAGGAGCTGTGATCTCTCTAAATGCATATGCAGATGATTGGAGTTGAGAAGGATCTGAGTTATCACTCAGTCTAGTTCCATCAGATGGCTGGCCCAGAAACAAAGATCAAGAATGGATATGCCCACAATGCCACAGCTTATGGGCAGCAAAGCCCGGTGTGCTTTCTTGAGTCCCAATATAATGAAGGCTTCCAGCAGAGAATTTTTTCCTTGGCTATCAATTGTTCTTATGATAAACGTGTTTTACAAGTTTTGTGTGCATATTTTAACATAAAGTTAAGTAAGTATAATTGATTTACAATTGAAATTGGGAGGCCATTATGGCTGATACAACTCTAGTGCCTTGAGTTGACACAACAGCAAACCAAAGCCCAATAGAAACAGTAAAACCACCCTTAGGCTTAACTGATCAGACACTGCCACATAACCTCTGACTAGGGACTTTTCACTTCAGCTACTCAAATATATTTTCTTTATCTCACTTCCATGGACAGCTTATGAAACTTTCCTTTCTTGCCAACTACTCCTGCGTCAGTGGTATCCTGCACCACTTGCAGTCTCATGCTCACGATCCTTGAATGCTCAGATAAACTCTTCAAAATGTTAGTGTTCTTATGTTTACCTTTTAAATATTTATCTATCTGTGCACCAAACAGCAATATCTGTGGGAAGAACATGGATTTTGAAATTATAGCACTGAGATGATACAGATAGAGATCAGATAGAGATGGTACCTTAGAATTAAGAAATTTGCTAGTACAGGAGGAGTTTATTAAAGTGAAAGATTTCAAAAAGGGGGAAATGGACAGCCAGGATCATTGCATTTATGACAACAGTTCTCTAAAGATCAGAGAAACACCCTACATCCCTGGCTCCGACAAGGCCAATATGTTCTGTCATTCTTAAAGTCTTCCAATTGGCTTCACTAGGAGGAAATATGACATATGTGACACCTTTCCTCCCCAATCATAGGGACTGAATAGCATCTCAGAGCCCTTCCAAAGATCCCTCTGACATTTGCGAAGCGTTCTTTAGAAAGCAGAAGCTTTGAGCAAATTACCCTAATAGTCTCCTTGTAAACTGCCAGGATAGTAGACAGACTCAGAAAAAAAAAATAGAAGATAAAACAAAACAACACCAACATAAATAGAGAGCTTAGTAAAACTAGAGGGGATTCAGCTGGTGTGATTCTTGGATTTGTTAAAAATTAATTTGGGTGAACAAAATGATATATGTGGAACAACTTTGTGTTTCAACTCTGACCTATATAAAAGGAAAACACACACACACAGAGACACACACACAAGGCTAGGGGTTAAGGTCATAGACTTAGGTAAACACAAAAATAAAGAGCAAAATTAGTTGTAATTATTTTTCCTAATAGCATCTGACTTATTGCTTTACAGTGCATGCCATAGGGTGACATGAGTCTAGCTCAGGAACTGGGCACAGTGGAGTTGCTCAAGACAAGTATTCAAGGAATGACATCATAAATGGAAGGCTGATCCCTCAAACACCACACTTATATCAAATCACTGCCAGTCATACAGGGTTCTCTCTGCAAACATCCAAAAGAGTCTCCAGAACTTTAAAGTTCCTCACAGAACATATTTTTATACTATATGATTTGTTTAGTGAATTCAGTTCCCATTCCCTCCTTCTGATCCTCCACAAACATATGATAAAAATAAAGACCAGATTGCAAACATTTATTTTTTTTAGGGAATAAAGTGGGCCAAGTGAAATATTAATGGAAGAGGTTATTCAGAATTCCTGGAAGGTAAGATTATTTCACTTTCTGTTACACACAGTATATCCCCAGCCTCTCTGTGAACTGACATGTGACCCTTAATGCAGTAGATATCACTTAAAACAAAAATGTAATTAGAAGTGTATTTCAGTTAGAGAAAATGATATTTTCAAAAACATGGTAAAAATAAAAATAGATTTCGTTGGACTTTGAATGCTACAGATATACTTGCTTATGTGTTGCCTTCAATTACACATGTGACCTTTTTGTTTAAGGCCATCACTGTGTATAAAAATTTGGAAACTATTGCCATGATCTGAATCTTTCCATTCATCCAAAATTCATATGCTGAAATTCTAGCCTCTAAGTTGATGGTTTTAGGAGGTGAGGCCTTTGGTTGGGTCATGAGGGCAGAGCCCTCATAATGAGATTAGTGCCCTCACAAAAGAGGCTCAGGAGAGACCCTTTGCTACTTCCTCCATGTGAGGATATAGCAAGAGGTGCCATCTAGTAATCAGAAAGTTCATCCTCACCAGATAGACTCTGCCAATGCGTCGATCTAGGCCTTCCCAGCCTCCAGGCAGTGAGAGTTAAAGTTCTGTTGTTTGTAACCCGCCAAGTAAATGGTATTTTGTTATAGCAGTCAAAATGGACTGAGATACTTGTAAAATAGGAAAAAGTTTTGAGGAAAAACTCTTTCTGTCTATGTATCTTTTCAAAGAAGATGTGATAGGATAGCAATATGTAAATATGGTACACAATAAATTTCAATTCACCGTACTCTTTCCATAATACTATGTAATCATTCATTTACTTCACATTAAATGTACAGTTTATCCTATGTTTGATCAAAATTCAGTTTTGTTTATAATATTCTATCTATCCATAAATTCCCTTGAATGGTTATGCAATGGGCCTGTAATAGTACCTTTTATTAATGCAAGTTTTTGGTTTGATGCCTATAAAATTGCTCCTCTTTGAAGTAAATGACTAATATTTGTAAGTATCAATTAATGATCCTCGAGACAGTTACAAAACAAACAATGACAAAGCAACATATAGATAAATATCTTATACTTCAAGGTGAGGAGTAAGGTGGACTTTAGTTATATCTATATTCTATTACTTTTAAAGCTCATGGTAGGTACATGTATTTTAACATATTATTCTTTTGTATGCAAAATATTACTAAATTTAAAAAATACAAATAAATTTAGCATATATTTGTATTTATCCTTAATGTTAAGACTCCACAATTTCAAAACAATGTAAAGTTTTATGTATTAGTCCAATGCAATGCAAATATGGTTGATACTTGGAAATCATAATTATGATTAGGCAATAAAAGCAGTAGAATATATGCTATTTATTTTAAATAAACAGATTCTCTGGTTTTGACCAAAATCTCCAAGTACAGATTTACTGTATTTTAGAGTATTAAAAGGATGTTTTCCACAAAGAATTCCATGTAGGAAAATAGTCTATAGTGGAACACTTGTGACAATATAGACCCAAGTAAGATAGAGGCATGCAAAGAGATTTTTTTCCCTCACATAATACATTTTGAATAGATCAAAAGGAAGATAGATACAAGTAAGCAAAAATAGCAAGAGTCTATGGTAGTGGAACCAATGTATATTACTGGAACCAGAGAAGGTGTCCAGGCAAAGACAGGAGCTGAGTAACAATTTACAGAATAAGTAGGAGTATTCCATGCAAAAATGTGACATTGAAGCAGGCACATGAATTTGTGAAGTGTCCTGAAAAATGTAAGTCACTGTCCCCAGTTAGAAAATAAGCTTTTACTTGTTCTTTTCTGGCCCAGTGTCTGGCCTACTGGCATAGAGTCAAGTCTTGATGAATTAAAATATAGTAGGCTATGTAAATGGCCTTTGTGCTCAGTACCCATTTACTTGCCTCCATTCCTTGACATGTATCAATTTGCTCATTATACAAATTACGTAGGAAGGTGACCCACATTGTATGAAAGTAAAAAGAATAGAAATGCCTGGAGAGAGAGAGGAGAAAGTCAAATACTTAGTTAAGCTTAACAAAACATTATATACATGTAATGCAATACATATTTTTATATATATATACATAAAGGGCTTCTTTCTTTCTTTTTTTTTCTTTCTTTCTCTCTTTCTTTCTGGGAGAAAGAGTCTTTGTCTATCACTCACCTTGGAGTGAAGAGGCATATTCTTTGAAATATGCCCTTTTTATCCAAACAGGTAAATTTAATCAATGCTTATTGCCCTTTCTCCTAGTAAAGACATGAATCAATTTCCTTATATAAAGTTGACTTAAGGACATAATTAAGGTGAATAAATGGTCGTTAGATAATTTTACCACCTGCTCACTTATTATCAAGTTTCCATTGACAGCCATTTCCATTGTGGAGGGAAGATACATAAATCTTGAAGATTCTAAAAATGATTCTTCCTACCTACACAAAAACCTATCCATATGTAAAACACAAATTGCCTATATGTAACCAAAATACCACTTGTTCAAATCAATACCCACTTCTCTACCAGTCATAACAGAACATAATTTCTTAGCAAGTATTGGAAAACACTAGATATAATTGGATAAGATAGTAGAATAAGTATGAAATGTATGTCTAAAGAAGTTTTATTTTTGTTGTTAAAGTGACACAATTTCTTAACCCTCCCCACAAACCAATTGAATGGATTGATGTGACGATTAAGTAAGTTCACATTAGAAAATACTTGGATAAATATGTGTCATCTATGAGTGGCCAATGAGGGTTTTTCATACATACTGAAAGCCGATGTTTGTTGTTTGCATCTTATTTATTCTCCAGGATACAGATTATTCTTGTATGAATTTAGCTTTGTACTTTACTAACTTAGGTAAGTAAGTAAGGGGAGTGAGAGAGACAGGCAGGTGGGTAGCTTTCATTTAGATGAAGCTTCACTAAAGTGACAAATGAATAATGGCTTGAATAAAGCAATGACAAAAGTTATATGATTTTCCAGACAAGGAGCATGCCACACAGAAAGATCTGCACATGCAAAGGCCCTAGACAGAAGCAACTTGAAGTGAGTGATGAACAGACTGTGGGTTTAGGACTAAATAAGCAGAGGATGGTGTCAGAGTTGCCTACACACAGCCCACGGGAAAGTAGTCTCTGAAGTCAAAGTGAGAATCACTATGGAGCTGAGCTTTTTCTTAAGGAACACAAAAATGAATTACTCCACTGAATTTAGCACTTTTGTACTTTATAATCTTCCTTTTTGGCACAGAAGGGCTTGAAGTCATCACTGTTTCTTTCAAGAAATCATCCAAATTCAGGTCCTTTAATGATCTAAACAACAGCTGGCTTATTGCACATTATCCCTGTCTTGTGTTTTTTATAATTGATGGTGGCCCAGTACTTACTTCACAATTCATTCTGAATTAAATGAAGCCTTTTTTTTTTTTAATCCTGAAACTTATTTCCTCCTGTCAGGAAAACTATCCATAACTTGGAAATAGGCAAAAAGATTACTGGGTTTATGTATTTATTTATTTATTTATTGTTTTTAGTGCAATTTCCTTTAGTTTCTTTTTTTTTTTTTTTTTTTAACAGAATCTCACTTTTTGGCCCTGGGTAGAGTGCTATTGCGTCACACCTGACAGCAACCTCAAACTCTTGTGCTCAAGTGATTCTTTTGCCTCCAACTCCCAAGTAGCTGTGACTACAGGTGCCCTCAACAATGCCCAACTATTTTTAGAGATGTGGGTCTTGCTCTGGCTCAGACTGGTCTCAAAGTTGTGAGCTCAAACAATCCACCCACCTGGGCCTCCCAAATGCTGGGATTACAGGCATGAACAACTATACCTGGCCCCTTTAGTGCAAATTCAAGTTTGCAACTTTGAAAGAATTTATATTGAATGAGCTGTTTTGCAATTGTACTAAAATAATTATTAACTTGAAGATTTTTGTTATGCAGAGATGCAAATAATTTCTTTCTGCTAGAACAGATGAGCTCTGAGGTTATGTATTTTGACTGTGTTGAACATAAGCTAGGTTTGCATATAAACCTCTCAACAACCTCAAATTCTTGGGCTCAAGTGATCCTCATACCTTAGCTTCCTGAGTAGCTGAGACTATAGGCGTCCACCACAATGCCCAGTTAATTTTTCTATTTTTAGTAGAGGTAGAGTCTTGTTTTTGTTCAGGCTTATCTCAGAACTCCTGAGTTCAAGCAATTTACCTGCCTCAGCCTCCTAGAGTGCTGTGATTACAGGCGTGAGCCACCAAACCTGGCATAAAATTTTCTATATGTATTTAATTTCTCAAGTGTTCTTTGGACTAGTAATAGCATTTACTGGTTATTTTCTTACTAAATAGAACAAAATATTTGACATGTATACGACTGCATTTGGGTGGAGTTACATTACACTTTAATAGCTCTCTGATCTCCTTTTCACGATCGAGGTTCTATTGCTTTCTTCTTACCTCCCCCAGAAGACATCTTTAGGTATCAGCAATACTTAAAATATAATGTGTAATTCAAAACATTTTATTTTAAAGGGAAAATAAAATTGCAGTTCATTATGATTTACAAAAACATAGGAAAAATCAATGAAACCAATAGATTCCAAAACTGCTTGTTGCTATGGAAATCATATCCTGTCTAGAAGCTGATTAGATGATTATTAAAATTATTATTATTATTTTCAGCCATCAGATACTATCGTCAGTATTATATATTCAGACAAGAAATATCATCAAGTTGCCAGAATGAAGACATGGTGACACAGGGAAGATAGCCTGGAATACTCTGCAAAAGAGGCAGAATACAGGAATGAGTCATGGAGCAAAGTTGCTTTGTTACTCGCTGAAGAAACTGCCAACAGTGGGGAGTTAACAGATCCTCTATGTAAGGAACTTGTAATCCACTGCATTCCCCGCGGAGAGCTACAAATTTCAATAACAAGGGAGAACTCATATAAAGGAAAATTACCTTTAGAATATTGATTGCGTAGGCAGAATTGCATACATGTATTAGTGAACCTTAAAATTGAATGTGCAGAGGTTCATTGACTATATAACTAAAAAGCAGCTTTCTAGGATATAGCTTAAGAAAATTTCTTGTAGTAAATCTAAGATGTGATCCAGAAATTTATGTTTGTATCCATATTATCAACTGATCCCACTGATCAGTCAGACGAAGGTATCATAGCTGATACTTCAATGTTAGGGGACCTGACAACAGTGATTCTACTTTCTTTTTTTTTTTTCCATTTTTTTATTATCTTTATCATTAAATCATAGCTGTGTACAATAGTGCAATCAAGGGGTACAATGTGATGGTTTCATATACAATCTTAACTATTTTCATCAAACTGATTAACATAGCCTTCCTAGCAATTTCTCCATTATTATATGAAGACATTTGTGATTCTACTTTCAAGTGACCTTGAGTAAGTCATCTACTTCCTTTGTGTGGGTAACATGAACAATATGGCTGGCCTGAAATATATCTAATATAGTTAAATCTATATAAATATCTATCTCTTTACCTACATATGTATCTAACTGACCTAGTTCTATTTCTAACTCTTTCATCATTTTGATTAGAATAATTTTGGTCTCTCTTTCTTTTTTTTCTTATTTCTCTTTTACATATAAAATTTAATTTTGCAAGATACACAATTTTAGGCCAGCAGTTGTTCTGGTTAAGAAGACTGTGAATGGAGCTCAAATCAATCCCTCTGGCTCATGTGATCTGTGTTGAGAGGTCTGCAGTGAGTCTGATGGGTTTTCATTTGCAAGTTACATGTTTTCACCACATGGCTTTCCTGAGTTTCTCCTCTGTGTGGACTTTGGCCAGTCGATGACAATATATCAAAGGATACAAAGTCATTACATAGAGGATCTGTTAACTCCCCACTGTTTGGACAGTTTCTCCTCTGTGTTGACTTTGGCCAGTCTGATGACTATGTATCTTGAGCTTCTTATACGTGGAAGTCTAAATCTTGCTAAAACAAGACTAGGGAAGTTTTCTTCAGTAAGTCCCTCAAATAGATTTCCAGCCCTTGTGCATTTTCCTCTTCACCCACAGGGATGTCTATAATTCTTATATTTGGCTATTTTATATGATCTCATATTTCTTGTGGGTTTTGTTTATCCCTTTCAATCCTTTGTTCCTTATTCATAACTTATATGTAATTCTTATATTTGGCTGTTTTACATAATCCCTTATTTCTTGTAACCTTTGTTCATTCCTCTTAATACTCTATTTCTTCTTTATGACTGACTGGGTTAATTTGAAAGAATTGTCTTTATTTTTTGAGATTCTTTATTTTGCCTGGTCCATTCTATTCTTAAAACTTTTCAGTGTTTTCTATTTCCTTAAATGAAAATTTTCTATTTTTTTTTAATATGTTGATCTCTTTAGTGAATTTTTTATTCCTTTTCTGATTTTTTTAAATGTCAGAATGATGGGAGCACAAAGTTTTGTTTACATGGATTGTTTTTGCAGTGTTTGAGTCAAAGTCATAAGTATGTCCATAGTCCAGATAGTGTTTATTTTACCCATTAGGTATGATTTCACCTTTTCTCTCCTTCCATCTCTCACCTGCTTGATTTCTGCTGTGTTTTACTTCCATCTGCACACAGGAGTGAATCGGTTACTTCCAATTTAATAGTGAGTAGAAGTAGTATATCTTCTATTGAATTTTATTGAACTTCTTTGTATTTCATATTTGGAATTCTCTATCATTTCAATATTTCTGGTTGTTGTTATTGGTATTCTATGCTAGAAAGCTGGTGTTCCCCTTTGGGGTGTTCTTTTCCTGTGATTTTTCCTACTTTTGCAGTACTTTTTCTGATTCTTTATTTCAAGCAGCTACTGCTTCTTATTTTGGGTGTTATTTGGTTTAGATGGGGATTTTCCCCTTCTTACTCATAGGGAAATGTCTGTAGCATATGTGGAGTAGTAACCTTTGGCTTTGCCTATTTGTGAGGCATTGATGGTGGTCTAGGTTCTAGATGGATGTTGTGGTTCTACACACCCTTAGTATGGTGGTTTTCTTAATTGCTAATTGTGGCCTGTAGCAGTACTGAGCTATGTGTGTGGGCAGATTTCCTGTCTCTCATTGATAATGGAGGAAAAAAAAATATACAAATAAAAATCCAGCAATTTTAGTTACCCAAGCTCATTTAATTAAAAGATAAAAAAGGTAGGAGGCTAGATGTAAGCACAATGTTTAGAATATTATGAAGATAAATAGAGTTATGAATCATCTTGCTTGAAAATATGTTTGCATGTTTTAAGCAAATTTTAATGGATAATACCACTTATACCAAAAATACTTTTTATATTTTGAAAAGAAGATATTAATTTTATTCAGTATTACTATTCAAAATGAAAAAGAACCTGGCAAAAATAGACAAAAATGAAAAATAACAAGATCAAATTATAGGTGTTTAACTAGACACTGACTGAATACAATGATGGGCCCCACGTTTGGTTGTCACTCTCACAGTACAAGACACGGGAGTTCTTACATAGATTGATCACTAACTGTTCAGTAACCTTAGGTTAAATTGTGTTTCTTTGAATTTTAATTTCTTCATCTTCAAAGTGAAAGAGTTAAATGTGTTAGAATCAACAGTGCCATCTAACTTGAAAATTATATAATTATATTCAAGAAGTATTACTGAATATATACTAAAAGTAAACAATTTTTAGATGACAAAATTAATACAAAATCATGGCAATTAATCACAAGTTGTTAATACACTTGATCTTAACCAAAAGGCCGAGAAGTGATCACAAGTTGTTAATAAACGAAGGCAAAAAGATAAGTCTTCTAACAGCAATTAAGTAAACCTAATACAAATAAGCTCATATACTATAATACTAGCTGTCTTACTGATATAAACCAACAACTCTGAAGACACAGGAAAAGGAGACATTATGAATTTGGTAATGGGGATTAGGTGTGAGCGGCTATGGAGTTATGGACCAGATGGAAATTTGTACATAATTTATTTGGTCTTCTTCCTACTAACCATATTGGAAAGCTTTATGTTTTCAATCTTATTCACTCAAATTAATAAATTAACCTTCATTTCCAATAAGAAAATAAAATTAGAGTGACAGTATGGCAAATTCTGAATTCAGATATACAATGTGAAAGCAGCAAATTTATCCAACGACCTTGGAAGCCTTATATAAGCTCTGCTATATCTAAAAGTGAGCCTGCCTCTTACAAAATACCAGTTATGTCAATGTTACAGACAAAGCCAACCTGTTCATATTGCTTTATTAAGTGTTGCCCAAAGAAACAATGATATGTGGCCTCTTTCCAGTTCAACAAGGTATAAATAGCCTAGGGATTTTTAAAGTTCATTTTTAACAAAATGTCTGCCAACAATTCATTCAAGCCTGAAAATGTCACCTAATAAACAGAAAAATAGGAAGCAAGGATTTTGCAAATACCTGCCAAATTCGGTTATAACTTGACCAAGCTGGCAGAAGTTTCTCTGCTCTAGGACTTCTTACTCTCTACACATTCTTTCCTCTCATTGTCCTGAGGCAATGACATTCTGTTGAATAAACTCCCCTTAAATAGACATGGGCAAGCAAGTGTAACAACAGAAATCTAACGCAAAAGTTATCACTCCTTTCATTTCCTCAGTGTAGTAAGAAAAAAGTTCAACAATTTTAACTCTGGGAGCTGCAAACGTTGAAAATCCCATTTCAATTGAGCATTGAGTCTTAATCCTTAAATCAGAATAAAATGTGCAATTTTTTTAATTGTAGAAATGCTATTAAATAATATGAGGCACATTTACAAGTTGGAGGATAAGGGATTTGGGAGGGTGGGTATATTTTTTTCTTCTTTCGTGTGAATTCAATGTTATCATTTAAGCAAAATTGCTGGTAATAACAAGTTATTCTGAAGTAACTTAAACATACTTAGAACCGAATATGTAATATTTCCCTAAACCTTCAGTGATCCATTTCAGATTTTCTGTGTCTATTTAGAAGAATCAAAGGACGAAGGCTAATTCCCATATTCCTTGAAGAGGGCACAAGTGGCATGTGGGACCTAGCACATCATCTGCAAATGAGCAGGATCCCTGACACCAACCTGGGAACTGTGTCCATTGTACACAAATACTTAGTATTAAACTTCTAAGGTATAATTTTTGTGAGAAATAACTAATAGTGAAACTGAGACATATACGATTATAACAAACTTGAATATCATTACCAATGCCACTATTTCCCAAAGTGTGGGATAGAAGAATAAACTATTTAAGATGTTGGATAGTGATAGAATAGTAAATTGTTTAAGATGTTTTGGATCTTGGGCCCTATTTAAGGCCTTCCCACATTCTAAAAAGATAGAATGCATGTATGCTTGTAAAGAATGTTATGGCAGTTTTAAGCACCAAAAAGTTTGAGAATCATGATTTTATATTTCATGAATGAGAAATTCAGAATGATGACGCCATCTGTCTAAGACACAGCTAAGAAAGTAGGATTAAAGTCTCTGTCTTACTGGTGTATTCGTAGATCACACACACAGAAGAGGTGGGAGAGAAAGGAGGAGATGCCAGACTTCTCAACAACCAGTTCTAGAGGGAACTGTAAGTGAGAATTCACTAACTCCTGAGAAAACGGCATCAAGATTTCCCTGAGAGATTCACCCCTGTGACCCAAACATCTCCCACTAGGCCCTAACTCCCACAATAGAGCCCAAATTTCACATGAAACTGAACAAACCATACCCTAACGATAGCAGATGGTCATAGGGTCCTCAAACTGAAAGTGTCTGTCATTCCTGAGTTGCCTCCCACTTCACCAAAGTTTCCAAACCTGAAGACATCCCTTGGCACTGCTTTCCATTATTACAGCCCTTTCAGGTACCTCTGCTCAAAGAATAAAGTGAAATATGAATATATGAAAAATAAAAGTTTTTGAAAAATGTTAGCAGATATACTTACTCAAAACAGCTATCTAGAATTATGCTAGAACATAGAGATCATGAAAACAATATAGAAACTGGTATTAATATTTACCAAATATCTAGTATGTGACAGACAAACTATTTCATTTAATTACCCTACTCTAAGTGTTTTACTAGAATGCACCATAATCCTCTCCCCACCATTAAAAGTTAGACATGTTGTGTTTACCTGTTATCCAGCAAAAAGGTAGCATTTGAATTATTTTTGTTTGTTTCTTTAAGGTTTTTGTTTTGTTTTGTTTAAACTTTTGAGCTCTTTCTTTTCCACTGTACATATACCATTATATATTTCTTTGAGAAGTTTTATAGCTTAGCCTCTGTGAGTTAGCAATAGGGCAAGGGGAAATTAAAAACACAAACAAAAGAACCCCTTCTTTATTCGTTAACTTGGTATCTCCTTGCCTGGAATCTCTGTGGTCCCTATTACTTTTTATGAATAGAGCTTCAGTTTTCTTGCCTTGTAGGGAAATGAAAATTCTGCTTTTTGGTTACTCTAGAGAGAGATTCCCTTGTTTAACTCCCAGAACAGTTATTTCTAATATGAGGCTTTAGGCAGATTTCTTAATCTCTTAATGTATCTGTTGTCTCATAGGACATTGTGAGGTTTTGGGGAGGCACAGAGGAGAAACTTGGTATAAAACAAAATGCTGGATAGAATAATGCGTCAGCATGCAGCGTTATAGTGTTATTAGCACTGTTATTATAAAATCACACTCAAGACCTTGAACGCGCTGCTTATTTGAGTTTGAGTTTCTTTGTATTATAGAAAAACAAACTAGTATTTCTTTTACAGTTAAGGAAAGATAATGGAATTAAATAAGATTAATTATAAAAAGATGTCCAGCAAAATACGGAAAAGATACGATATCTAAATGCAGCATTTGCCATTTTTCCATATGCCTTCCATATGCCATAGTTCCTCTCCATGACCTGTTATACTTTTTATTTATCTGAATATCCTGATCTGTTGTGCTCAATACAAAAGTAAAAAATAGATCATGTGTGATGCTGCTAGGATTTATCTTTCTCTGTCTAAATGTTTTTGGTTAAATGATAAAAGATGATTCTCTTGATTAAGTTACAAAATATTTCAATCTTATGCCAGCTTTTTGATGAGTTTCATTAACTTATAACAGAACATAATACTGTAGGGTCCAGAGTAAAAGAAGGAGGAACCCTTGTTATATGAAAACGCAGGTAAAAACTGTTGTTAAAAAAATACTTAAACAGGGTGGCACCTGTGACTCAAAGGAGTAGGGCACTGGCCCGGTATGCCGGAGGTGGTGGGTTCAAACCCAGGCCTGGCCAAAAACAGAAAAATAAATAAATAAATAAATAAATAAATAAAACATTGTCTTTATTCATGACCTCTTTCTCAACTTGACCTAGCAGATCTATAAGGGTGACAGTGGACTTTCAACAGAAACAAGCCAGAAAAGAATTGTCATGTACCTTTAAACTTCTTAAACAAAAAAAAAATCCAGCCAAGAATTCGGCATCCACCTAAACTAAGTTTATAAATCAATAGAGAAATCAAATCATTTACTGATGTGCAAACATTAAGGAAATTTGCCACAAGACAAAATCTAAAGGAAATACTAGACCTATTCTCCATGCTGAACATCACAATGGACCACCTGTAAAGTAAATAACCACAAAGTAAAGGATAACACTAGCTTCCATGATAGCACAAAGGATAAAACTAGGCAACAGACTTTCACAAAATAGATGAATAGAAGTCCAACACACTTATCAATTCTTTCAATACATGTAAATGGTTTGAATTCCTCATGGAAGAGGCACAGGCTGGCTGACTGGACGAAAAAAAAAAAACCAAGGGATCCATATGCTGTCTACAAGAGACACAACTAACCTTGAAAGACAAAGCAAGACTCAGGGTAAATGGCTGGAAAACAATATTTCAGGCAGGAAATTAGAAGAAAGGAGAGGTTGCAATCTTAGTTTCAGATGCAAGTGGAATTAAAGCAAGTAAAGTTAAGAAAGACAAAAATGGTGATTATATTGATCAAGGGAAAATAAAATAAGAGAACATTTCATTTTTTTTTTATAATAAGAGAACATTTCAATCCTAAATATTTATGCAACCAACATAAATGCTCTCAAATTTATGAAACAGACCTTAATTAGTCTAAGAAATATGACATTTTAAACACCAAAGTAGCAGGGAACTTTAATACTCCTCTGACAGAACTGGAAAGATCTTCTAAACAGAAACTGAACAAAGATACAAAGGATTTGGACATGAACCTAGAACAATTGGGCTTAACAGCATACAAAACATACTATCCCAAAGTTCAGGAATATATGTTCTTCTGTACAGCCCCTGGGGCATTCTTCAAAATTGACCATATCCTAAGACACAAATCAAACCACAACAAAATTAAAAGAATTAAAATTATACTTTGTATCTTTTCTATCCATAAGGTAATAAAGGTGGAACCAGACTGCAACAAACATTTTTATCCTCACATAATGGCATAGAAACTAAATGACCTTACCTGAACAGCAGCTGGCTCAAAGAAGAGACAAAGAAGGAAATTGTTAAATTCCTTGAACATAACAACAATGAAGCTACAAGTTACCAAAACCTGTGGAATTCTGGAAAGTAGACCTGAGGAAAATTTATAGCATTAGAGACCTACATCCTAAAAACAGAAAGAGACCACATCAATAACCTAGTGTACCATCTTGAGGAAATAAAAAAGGAATAGCAATCTAATCCCAAACCTAGCAGGAGAAAAATAATAACCAAATTGAATCAGAAATAAACAAAATGGAAAACAAAAGAATCATGAAAAAAAAGTTGGTTCTCTGAAAAGATAAATAAAATGGATAAACCTTTGGCCAAATTTACTTGAAACAGAAAAGTAAAATATCCAATAACCTCAATCAGAAATGAAAGGGGGAAATAAAAATAGATACCACAGAGGTGCAAGGGTTTATTTCTGACTACAACAAGAAACTCTATTCCTAGAAATTTGACAATGTGGAGGAAATTGACCAATACCTGGAATCACACCATCTCCCAAGACTTCACCAGGAAGAAACAGATTACTTGAATAGAACAATGTCAAGCACTAAAATTGAGGAAACAGTAAAAAGAGTCCAACAACAACAACAAAAATCCCTGGAACAGATGGCTTTATACCAGAATAATATCAATACTTCAAAGAGGAGCTTGTATTTATAATTCAGAACCTATTCCTCAACACTGAGAAAGAAGGAATCTTCCCCAACATATTCTATGAAGCAAACATCTCCCTGCTACAAAACCCAGGAAAGGATCCAACTAAAAAGGAGAGATACAGAACAATTTCATTAATGAATATTGGTATAAAGTATTCAATGAAATATAGTTAGTAGATTTTGGCTACACGTTAAAAAATTATACATCACAAACAAGTAGGCTACATCATATTTACATATGTTTCAACATATGTACATCCATAAATGTAATACACCATATGTAAATCCATAAATCATTAGGTGCATTAGCTTATTGATGTGGTCTCTTTCTGTTTTTAGGAAGTAGGTCTCTAATGCTATTTACCATATCAATATAAGCAAAAGCAAAGACCAGATGATCCTCTCAATAGATGTAGAAATGGTATTTGATAAAATTCAGCATCCTTTTCTAACAAGAACACAAGAAAATAGACATAGACGGCACATTTCTTAAACTAATGGAAGCCATCTATGACAAACGCACAGCTGATATAATACTGAATGGAGTAAAACTGAAAGCTTTTCCTCTTAGATGTGGAACCAAACTAGGGTGCCCGCTATCACCAGTACTATTGAACAAAGTCATGGAAAATCTAGCAAATGCAATCAGGCAAGAGAAGGATATAAAGGGAATCCAAATGGGAGCAGAGGAGGTCAAACACTCATTCTTTGCTGATGCTATGATCTTATACTTAGAAAACTTTAGAGACTCAACTAAAAAACTCCTCAGAGTGACTAAGAAATAAGTGAAATCTCAGGGTATAAAATCAATGTCCGCAAATCAGTAATAGTTGTGTAGATAATAACAGACAACCTAAGGAGCAAATCAAGGATACAATTCCCTTCATAGTATCCTGAAAGAAAGTGAAGTATCTAGGATTGTACTTAACAAAAGAAGTGAAAGATCTCTACATGGAGAACTATGAACCCCTATGAAAAGAAATAGCAAAATATATTGATAAATGGAAGAACATGGAATGCTCTTGACTGGGAAGAATCAACATTGTGAAAAAGTCTATACTACCCAAATCAATCTACAGATTCATTGCAATCCCCATTAAAATACCAACATCATACTTTGAAGAATTGCACAAATAGTTCTTCATTTGTATGGAAACAGGAAAAAACTCTGTATAGTTAAGGCTATTCTTAGTAATAAAAACAAAGCTGGAGGCATCACTGTATTAGACTTCAAGTTATATTTGAAATCCATAGTGATCACAACAGCATGATATTGGCACAAAAATAGAGACATAGACATTGGGAACTGAATAGAACACCAAGAAGTGGGACCAGTCTCTTACAGCCAGTCAAACTTTAATAAATCAAACAAAAGCATACACTGGGGAAAAGAATCCCTATTCAATAAATGGTGCTGGGGGAACTGGGTAACCACATGTAAAAGACTGAAATTTGACCCACAAATTTCACCACTTACAAAAATTGATTTAAGATGGACAAAAGATTTAAAGCTAAGACATGATACAATAAAAATCTTTGAAGAAAGTGTGGGGAAAACTCTTCATGAGTTTTGACTGGGGAAAGATTTTATGATGGACATGTCATTGGCAATCATGACAACAATGAAAAGAAATGGGACTTAATTAAGCTGAAAAGTTTCTGCACAACCAGGGGTTCAAGAATTAAAGCAAATAATCTTCAGAATGTGAAAATATATTTGCATGTTATGAAATCTGTTAAGGATTGATAATAAGAATCTACAGAGAACTCAAATCAGTCAACAAAAAAGAGAGTAAGCAATCCCATCTGTCACTGGGCAAGAGACATGAAAAGAACCTTCTCTGAGGAACACAGACAAATGGCTAACAAACATATGAAAAATACTTATTGTCCCTAATTATCAGAGAAATGAAAATCAAAATCACCATGAAAAAGTACCTAATCCCAGTGAGAATAGCCCACATCCAAAAGTCCCAGAGTTGCAGATTCTGGAGCAGATGTGAAAAGACAGGAACACTTGTACACTGTTAGTGGGAGTGCAACCTAATACAGCCTCTTTAAGAAGGAGTATGGAGACTCCTCAAAGAACTCAAATTAGATCTCTCTTTTGATTCCAAAATTCCATTAGTAGGCATCTACCCAGAAGATTAATCATAAGTACATTTGCACTAGATTATTTATCATAACTCAATTTACAATCTCCCAAATATGGAAATATATATATATATACACACACACACATACATACATATATATATGGGATATACATGTATATATACATACATACATATATATACATCCCATATATATGTGTGTATATATATATATATATATATATAATGGGATACTATTCAGCTATAAAAAAGATGGAGACTTTACATCTTTTGTATTAAACTTGATGGAGTTGAAACACATTCTTCTTCATAAAGTATCACAAGAATGGAAAAGCAAGTATCTGATGTATTCAATACTAATTTCAAGCCAGTAGATGATCTAATACATACCCATGAAGAGAAAAATTCAATTCAAGTTGGGGAAAGAAGGAATGAAGGAGGGGAGAAAAGATTAGGAATGAGGGGGAATTAATGTATTCCACTTAATGGTCACACCTCTTGGATGTTGGACACAACAAGATGGACCTTACCTAACAAATGAAAACATTGTAACTTAGCTTTTTGTACCTTCACATTAACCTGAAATTAAAAAAGAAAAAAGAGGAAAAGACATGACTACACAAGTATGAAGCTCTTCTCAGTGAAAGCCCTGTATTAGGGCACAGGTTGCTTGTAAACAAAGCGGTCCTTCTTCCTAAAATTGAAGATCTGGCCAGGCACGGTCGATTATAATCTTAGCACTCTAGGAGGCCTAGGTAGGTAGATTTCTTGAGTTCAGGATTTGGAGAGACCACCTAAGCAAGAGTGGGACTGGGTCCCACTAAAAATAGCTGAGCACTGTGGCAGGTGCCTGTAGTCCCAGCTAAATGGGAGGCTGAGGCAACAGGATCACTTGAGTCCAAGAATTTGAGGTTGCTGTGAGCTACGATGCTATAGCACTCTATCAAGGGGGACACAGTGTGACTCTATCTTAAATAAATAAATAAATAAATAAAATTAAGTAAAATAAAATAAAATAAAATATTTGGCTTTGTCACTCAATTACATACAACATTGACAAATCTTGGCTGTCTTCACAATTAGTTCAAAGTCCTTAGCTAGCATTTGCAGATCCTCTACAAACTAATCAATGTCTGTTTTTCCTAGGCTCATTTTTCCATTCTGCAACCTCAAGCACTCTATACTCTAGATATATTGAATGCAATCCTGAAATCTCCAGCCTCAGCATGTTTGCTCACACAAGCAAAGACATGCCCACCTTTCAAAGTACAGCAACAATGTTCTGGTCTTGTGCGAAGTCTTCCTATCTTCTTCTTCCTTTGCCTCATAAAAATAAATCACACCTCTTTTGTGTTTACATGGATGGAGCTGGAACATATTCTTCTTAGCAAAGTATCTCAAGAATGGAAGAAAAAGTATCCAATGTACTCAGCCCTAATACGAAGCAGAGATGATTTTTGAATAACTATGGGCTTAAAGACATTTAAACGACCATTCTTAAAGCTTTGTTTCCCTCCCTTTAAAAAAAATAATCTGGAAATCAAAACTGCTCTTATTGTGTTATCCACGTTGCTCCAGGCGTTAAGAAAACATTCACCAGAATAAACGATAAATGACTTTCCTGGCCACATGGCTCTGCTGAACTAATGCTCCCTGATTGTGTCCTCGCCTCTCGAGCGGTACAGGAATGAATGCTTTATGAGGAAGATGATAGAATTTTTTAAAAAACATTTCAGAATATTACAGGGGTACACACGTTTGGTTATATGAATTGCCTTTGTGCAGATGAGTCAAATTTACAAGTTTGTCCATCATCAAAATAGTGAGCAGTGTACCATTAGGTGTGAATTAACCCCACGCACACTTGCTTAGTTTTCAATGAGTTTTGGTACCACATGTACCACATGTGCAATTGAGTTTTGGTACTAATTGTACCACATGTGCAATTGGGCATTGATCAATAGTTGCAACTTAATAGTGAATGCATGTGGTATTTCCTTTTCCATTCTTGTAAAACTCTGCTTAGAAGAATGGTCTACAATTCCATCCAGGTTGTTATAAAACGTCTTAGTGTATGTGTCTTTTTAATGACTGAGCAGTACAGCGTGGTCTGCACACACACATTATTAATCCACTCTAGTTTTGATGGGTGCTTGGACCAATTCCACATCTTTGTTATCGTGGGTTGTGCTACAATAAACATTGGAGTACATGTGTCTCTTGGATAAAATAACTTGTTTTCCTTTGGGCACATACAAAATCGTGGGAATGCTGAATCTACTTTTAGTTCTTGAGGGGTTTCCACAAGACTTTCTAAGCAGGATTTATGTTTTGCAGTCCTACCAGCCATGTATAAGTGCCCCCTTCTCTCTGCATCCACGCCAGCCCTTTTTCGAGACTTTTCAATAAATGACATTCTAACTGGAGATAAGTGATATCTCTTTGTGGTTTTGATTTACATTTCTCTAATGATTAAAAATGTTCAACATATTTATGTGTTTATTACCCTTTAGTCTATCTTCTTTTTGAAAAGCTTTTTTTGCCCAGTTTTTAATGGGGTCGTTTAATTTTTTTCTTGCTGATTTATTTGAATTCTTTATAGATTCTGGCCATCAGCCCTTTATTGGATGCATAACATGCAATATCTGTTTTCTCCCATCTGTAGGTTGTCCATATAGTCTGTTGACTATTTTCGTGGCTCTACAGAAGCTTTTTAGTTTAATAAAGTCCTATCCGTTAATTTTTATTGATGCTATGATTGCCTTTGAGGTCCTCATGAATGTTTTGCCTAAGCAGATTTATTGGTGAAACTTATTAAATGTAGAGCATCAATGTCTTTATATAGTGATCAAGAAAATGCCATGAAGGCTATCTCTAACAGTACGATCAAAATATTTCTGGTTGTATATGAAGCACATTCTGCCCTATGATTACACCAATGTACACAATTATTATTTAATAAAATTATTTTTAAAAAAGAGATTTTCCAACGTGTTCTTCAAGAATTCACGTAGTTTCATGTCTCAGATTGAAGTCTGTTATCTACTATGAATTAACCTTGTGAGTGGTGAGAGGTATGGATCCTGTTTGGTATTCTACATGTGGTTATCCAAGTTTTCCAGCACCAAGTATTGAATAGGGATTCTTTTCCCCAGAATGTGTTTTTGTCTGCTTTGTCAAAGATTAGATATCAATATGAGGGTGGTTTTATATCTTAGTTTTTGATCTGATACATAGATTTGTGTCTCCTTTTTTGTGACAGTACCATGCAGTTTGGGTTACAATAGCCTTGTAGACTACCTTTATCAATTGTACTCCTCATAAGATCCCAGTAACTAGAATAGTGCCAGCCACAATTAAGGGGCTCTTTAAATATATATGTACTTTTGATGAATTGAGCACAGTGCATTAGGTTTAATGCCAAGAAAAGATAGTCATGGTTGAATAATTTAAACTTCTTTAGAATGTTTTAAAGGTCATAAAGAAAATGCTCCATGGTCCAAGGTAATATTAAAAAACAAGTAACATTTTGCAAATTGAGCTGCAATAAACATTCTAATGCAAATGTCCTTTTGATAAAATGATTGTTTTTTTATTTTAACTTTAGAGATGGTACTAAGGATTATAAAATCTTTTGCAAAATTATTTAATTAAAAAGAATTACTTGAAGTCTTTTATGGTCATTTTTGTGGTAGATTATAGAAATATAAATGTAAATAATATATCACATTCTTCTTGTAAAGAATATTTCTCTTCAGGAAAATGATACTCTAAAGAAGTAACAGAGATGAATAACTTCAATCCTATAACTAAAGAGCTGATAAACCCAAACCAAGAGAATTATGATACAGGGCAGTACAATGGGAGGTTCATTTGCCTATTTATGAAATGTTGTCGGGGAGGGGAGCCCTAACAGAGCAGGTGAGGCTTGAACTGAAATGCATAGTATTCTTTCTTGTTCTGTTTCTTTTGGAATTCTTCATGATAAAAGAATGAAAAACATAGATCCTTTTTGAAGTTACTTTAAACAAGACCACAAATGCTAGAAGTCTTTCTTATGCTGAGTGAAGGTTCATTCAGAGATTTAAAACCTTTACTTAAAATTAATGGGTCCCCTAGAGACAAACATTGTAATCCAGTCAATGTCACATTGAGCAGATTTCTACATGATTTATTTAAAGCTTCAAAAATGGTCAGCAGCTGAAACTGAGTCAGTTGATCAACAAAGTTATTGCTAAAATATAACAAGTAAAGGTTCAAGATGCCAAAGACTTAATAAATAACTGAATATATTTTCAACCAATTGAATTCCATCTTTCTTTCTCTGTATTGCCCTGATGGTGGCCATGACCATCATTGTAAGCAAATTCATAGCTGGACTCTTCAGAAATTCTATTGTTACCTGGTAACATGCTGTCAGACTTAATGAAAGCCTATCTTTAGGAAAGTAATATCTCGTTAATTCTCTTCACCTGTGCAAGGGAAGGAGCCAAACATTTCTTTCCTTTATGAGCTGATTTCTCCATGACGGCAGGCTTCCTTGTCACAGCGGAGTATGACCACAGCTTCATGTCTGCCCTAGTATCGTAACTTGCTTAACACTGACTCGTTTAATTTTAAAATGTTTTTTAAATGTTTGAAATGTTTTTATGTGATTTCTTTGTTCTTTATGATGAAAATAACTAAACTCTTTGAAATTACCTCTCTTCAAACAAATGCAGTGTCCAGTAGGCAATCTAAATTTTAATATAAAAAATATAGAATTAGCTTCCAGGACCTTAAGATCACTATTATCCAATGACTGTGGGAAGTTATTTGAAGGTTGTAAGTGGGAAAATGATGTTCATAAGGAATCAGAACAGGTCCAATCGAGCAAAGCTGATCCAGGTTTAGGGAATGCCGACACCTCCTTGGCATAGATAGTGACGAGGATTCAGATGAGTGATCAGTAGCAGGCACTGGAAGGCATGATGAACTTCAGAAATAAATTCGAGGTAGATTTGACAAGAATTTGAAATTGTTTGAACAGGGTAAAGAAAGAAGAAGCGGTGAGAAATCAAGGAGAATTCCCTGGTAGCGGATTTAAAGGCAACTAAGCTTGTTGAAGGGAAACTAGAAGCAAAACTGGTTTGGAATAAGAAACAATGCTTTAACTTTTGAAAGTGTTGTCTTCTAGGTTTCTAAGCATCATTCACATGGGAGTAATTAGTGGGTAGCTGTATACATGGAGCTAGAGGTCAAGGGAGGATCTGTGTTAAAGACAATTTAGAAAATCAATACATTTGATGCCACCAAAGCCTTGGGAAATGATGAGTGGTCTACAAGAAAGCTTCTCAGTGGAGAGGGATCACCATTATGTAAGTGTAAAATCACAAAGAAAAATCACTAAAGGTTACTGACAAGTAAAGGGCAGGCAAATAACTTAAGAGAAGGGAATGTTTTATAATTTAAAAAAAAAGGGATGTTTAAAAGCATAATATGCTTCTAGGATGTGAAGTAATATGGACCAGAAAACGTGTTACATTCAATAGCAGGAAGACCCAAATCCTGCTCATCCCAGCACCAGTGTGGAAGTGCAGTGAAGGAGGGAAACTGAGGCACATTTGTGGAAAATGATGCAATGGAGAAAGCAGGATTCCAGCCCTTTTGTGGCATTGACTGTAAGTGGAGAGAGAGAAATGCTGCTGGAGAGGGAACTGGCACAGGTTACGTTCTCCTGTTAAGGAGGAAAGGCGTCTTCACAGGGACGGAGCCAGCAGTCGGGAAAGCTGAGCAGCAGGAGGGGTGGGGAGGTTCTTGTGACAACTTTTCTTGATTCCAACTCGGGGAAATGTTACGTAATTTATTCCCCTTTAGAACATTATTAATACATGTATAATAGAGTTTTAATAAAGCTTCTGTGAATTTTGAGGTAAATCTGTTAGATTTTCTGTATTTTTCCCAAATTAATTTCTTTAACTAATGTTCTTATTAGATACCTGTTAATCACCTAAAGAAATAGTATTCCTGTTTGGGAGCTTAGTGGTGAGACAGAGCCCTGATCCTGGGGAAAGAAAGTAATGAGAATGTGCAGAAATGAAGAGTTGGAGAAACTGTCCCAGGGTGACAGGATGGGAGAGAAAGAGTCGGGTAGTACCGGACATGAACTTGGCAGTACGTTGACGGCTTCTGTTTCCCTCTAACGTGAAAGGCAATGAAACACGCACAGTTATAAGCTCACAAACCCAAACTGAGCTACACGCATACAAACACGCACATAACACAACACAGATGAACTCACAAATGCACTTACACACACACATGCAGTAACGGAGGCAGTACCTGATTTGCAAACGTAGTTGGATTTTGCTTTATGAAAAAGAAGATTGAAACAGTCACTGAAGAAAATGTTGAAAAGGCTGAGTAGGATTTTCAGCATCATTGGGCCCCAGTAAGGTGGAGATCGTCATTTTTATTGACGTGCCTCTGCTCACTTGTGCGACTCTTTTCAGCAGCTTTAAACAGCTTCTTGGCAGAAAAGGCAAATGTGTAATTAAAACTGATTCATGATTAAGGTTTCTGGGTTGGATGGAGGAGAAAATAAGGTTTTTAAAAAAGAATTAAACATGTTGGGAGAAGAAAAGCTGAAGTATTTTACAATAAATATAACTTTAAAATATATAAAGACATAATACTGGTCATAATTATGAGATTGTAGATCATCAGAAGATACAGGTTCCAACTCACATGTCTGGGTTCAGAGGTTGTGCTCTAGAATGTACTGTCCAGACAGAACCCGGATATAAATTGTTTGGCTGTCCTAACAGAGACAAAGGTCAGCTGTAATAAGAAGCTAGGACTAAGAAGGAAAGGGAGAGGGTGTGTTTGGTGATGCAGGGTCTGCATTTAGGATTGCAGAAGTGGAGGGGAGGTGTAACGTCTGCACCCTGGCCCTAGCAAATGCGTCACAGGAGGAGACGGAGATGAGGGACACTGGAGAGGAGATGAGGAGCTAGAGCACCGGCTTATTAGCGGCTCGACCGCATAGCCAGGGGAGTTCCCCACCACAATGGTAGAATCGAGGGGCCGAGGAAGATAGTGGCCCGGGCCAGCCTTTAAGGGAAGACAGCTGTGAGGCGAGGCAAGGCGGGGAGCTGTCAGTGGTAGAGCGGAGCTGGGACTGTTTTATGTGAAAGTAGGAGATTTTGGTAAAATATTATGTGGTTATTATTAAAAACCCAAACAATGAATAAAAATACAGAGAAACGCAAATCAAACCCTACCCATGTAGAAACCTACCATTAGCGTGCTCCCATCCTTCTGCATCTGGCTATCTGATATTCTCGGCACCGTTTGTGACAAGGGCTTCTCCCCCGCTCCCCGTGCACAGTTCAGTGAGGACAGATTAGCCACCTGCATGAAGGTGGCTTCACGTCCGGTTCTCCGTCTGCTCCACTGGTCTGGCTCTATTTCTGTGCCGATGCCGTGCTGTGGTGGTTACTTAGCCTTGTAGTGTAGTTTGAAGGGTGTAAATATAAGACATTAAACTATAAGATTTCATGAAGAAAGTGTAGGAAAAGCTATTCTATCTATCAGAGTAGGCAAAAATCTGTGAAAAATGCCCCAAGGGCAATCTTTGCAACAATAAAAATAAATTGGACTTGATTAAATTAAAAAGCTTCTGCAGAGCTAAAGAGATAATCGATAGAGAAAATAGACAACCCACAGAATGAGATGAAATATTCACAAGCTATACGTTTGAAAAAGGGCTAACAACGAGAATCTAGAAAGAAATCAGATAAGTCAGCAAGAGAGAATATAGGCAACTCAGTTAAAAAGTGGGCAAAAGACAAGAAACAGTTGCATTTCAAAAGAAGATAGACGTGAAAATATGTTCACTCACTAATCATCAAGGAAATGCAAATTAGAACAATGAAATATTCCTTTTCCTTAGTTTGAATGACTTTTAATAAAAAGTCCAAAAGCAATAGATGCTGCATGAATGCAGAGAGAGAAACGTTCATACACTGTGGATGAGACTGCAAATTCGTGCAAACTCTATAAAACAGTATGGAGAGTCCTTGAAGAACTAAAAGCAGACCTATTATCTGATCCAGCAACACCCAGAGAAAAACTCTTTCTGTCAAAAAGACTCCTGCACTCAAATGTTTATTGCAGCATGATTCATAACTGCAAAGATGTGAAATCAACCCAAGTGCCCATCAATTTGTGAATGGATTAACAAAACGGGATGTATGTAAACCATAAAACAACAGTCAGCCATAAAAAAGGGTGAATGCCTAATGTCTTTTGCAACAATTTAGATGGAACTGGAAACCATTATCCTAAGCGTAAATTGGAACTAACTAAGCTCACAGGTGCACAGAGGGAAGTAAAACCCAGGGAAAATCAAGAGGTGTAGGGAGGAGATGGGCTAAAACCTGCCCAGTGGGTCCAGGGGGCACAGCCTCTGTGAGGGGCCCTGCCTCAAGTGCTACAGAAGTGATCCGTGTGAACCAAAACATTTGTACCCACATCATGTTTGAAATTTAAAAAATTCTTACAAATCTTTTTATTTTATTTTATTTTTGAGTCAAGATCCTTCTCTGTCATCCAGGCTGGAGTGCAGTGCCTGATCATATTACCTGGAAGCCTTGAGGGTCTCAAATGATCCTCTCGCTTCAGTATCTCAGTAGCTGAGATTTCGTTTTTGTTTGTTTGTTTTGTTTGCTTTTAGTAGAGGCAAGGTCTCACTGTATTGTTCCCGCTGGTCTTAAACTCCTGGCCTCTGATGATCCTCCCACCATGACTTCCCAAAATGCTAGGATTAGAGGCGTGAGCCATCACAGCCAGCCTGCTTACATAATCTTTAATAGGGTGCCTACAACCAGCAACACAGTTTGTTTTTTCTTCATAATAATGGGCGAGTTTTTATCAGGACCTGAGAACTGAGAAGAATGTCAAACTCACATGTCAACGCCGATGAAAGTAGGGTGGGAATTGGAAAATGCACGTTCCCCCGAAAGGGGAAATGATGGCATAAAGGGGGAGCCATCGCCAGCGAAAGAAAACAGATCAAGACAATACTTTGACGAGACAGTGTTTGTGACCGTACGGTGTTTGTTAATCAGAATATAGACTTCAGAAGTCACAGAGGAAGGGCTGGAGGCAGGAAAGCTGATGAACGGAGTTCAAACCTGTGCTGGCTGAAAACGTGTGAGGAGAGGTGGGGGAGGGTCCAGCTTGGGTGGCATTCAAAGGCACGTCACAGCGGACTGTGTTGAGGCAAGCCCGGGGCACAGGCTCCTCATTCCCTCCTCAGAGCTCTGCGGACAGGGCTCAGCTGCAGAGGGAGCACCCTTGGTTATTTCCCCATTCATTCCAAAGCTGGACTCAGCACCTGCTATGGGCCAAGAACTGGTAAGTGTCTCACCCACACACTGGTGAGCAAGAAAGTCATGATTTTTGCCCTCAGTGTGAACAGAATTGAAAGCTATTGTAGTAAACATTAATAAGGGCCACTTGAGTGCCTGGAAGTGGACGAGGAACAAAGCATTCTGCCCACAGCAGAAGAACATCAGGTAAGTTCCCAGTGAAGCAGGGACTGCCTGACCCAGGGAAGGATCAGAGTCATCAGATTAGAAATGTAAGAAAATTCAGCATCTCCAAACCAATTGACAGTTACCTGGACTCCTCAGTTATACACATATTAGCATCTTTTAGATAATTTTCGGATATTTTAGCATTGGAGAATTAGCATAATCACGCGGGGATGCCATGTCTTAAAAACTATTAAGAAAGAGAAGACATCAAGATACATATACACCAGAGTTTCCAATATGCAATTGTTACATATTGTTTAATATAGACGATTCCTTTAATGTACCATGACAACACATAATTTCAGACATATGAAAAAAAAATCTACAAAAAAGAATTACTGTCTTTTTAAATAACGATTTATGTCACAAAGACACAAAGCATGACTTTGCAAAACTATAGTAATCCATCACGTGTGACAACAGCATTGCGTGCACAGCCAGAGCAGGTGCCTGTATGTCCATATCAGAAATCCCTAAAAACCCCCCATAGCAAATTTCTCTTTACCAGATCTTGTTCCATCTCCACACGTTTTCTGTCACTCAAAGATAAAAACTGTAATTCTGTTTCAAAAAGCATATTCAGTTATTGTGTACATTTATGGTTTCCTCAGTAATTTATGTTTCTTTAAAATAATCTTTTGAACTGAATAAAGATCTTGTACTGATACCAACATGACTCATCAAGTAATCTTAAGCCATAGGCCATATTGTTAATTTGTTTTTCATACTGAGGATCTGATGGACTGGGGTTGAAAGGTAGTTATTCCTAGACCAAGAAATGTCATATTCTTGCCAGTGAGGAGAGTAAAGAGCCTCTCAGTTTACCCCAAGGAAGCTCTATTACAAGTCGTTATGCTCCAGGCTTTGTAACGTTTCTCTGAGAACAGACACACCGGGAGACAGAGGATTTGCATTTGCTGAATGCCCACTACGTTTTAGCATCAGAGTTAGGGGCAGCTGTTCACCGGTAGCCACCTGCTGTGGTGGCATCAGCTCCGTGTTGCCCGTGAGAGGACTGCTCACCCCAGGCTGGGAAACTTGTAAACATACCGTCCAGCAGGTGAGGGATGAGGATGTGGGCAAAACAATAGGTATTTTTAAACCTGTTCTGATTACAGTTGGCTTTGTAGCCTATTTTTGGCTAATTTAATTAGGAACACACAGGTAATTTCTCGTGGAGTGCAGCTGGTCTGGACTACTCTACCTGAATAGGTGACTCTTCCTCACCGTGAGCCAGTTATACTTCCCAGGAATGAGCCATCGTTTGAAGGGCTTTTGCTGGGCAAAGAAGCTCAGTCTGTAATCCGCTTGCACATTCTCAAAGAGCTATTTTCATTCACAAAATGAAATTGTGACTTGGCTTATAACAATTTCCAAAGAAGAGAAACTTCTGGGAGTAATCCTAGCTAAAATGAAGAAAGAAATGCTAGTGCAAGGACCTTTCAGTCCTTATGCATGAGCATTTAACACTGAGTAATTACCACACAGTTTGTTTTTTTTGAGAAGGTTTCTCCATCACCAGGCTGGAGTACAGAGGTATTGTTAGTATATCTCACTGCAGCTTTAAATTTGGGGGCCCAAATGACTTTCCTGCCTTCTCCTTCCAAAGTGCTGGGGTTACGAGTGTGAAGGAACCACCATCTCCAAACAAGCTTGTGTTTAAAAGCTGTTTTCTGTTATTCACATAGTTACTGTATACTAAATGTTTCCTGAACTGATGTGTAGAAAATTATGACATAAAATGAGTTAATATAGAATCTATGTAAATGAATGAATTAGACTCTACTAAAGGCACTAAAATCATAAGACATCTGACAATTAAGTTTGTGACCCTGCCATTGTGCATTTACACTGCAGCACTGCATAAACAATTCGGTTTCATGACCTTGATCTGTAAGTGTCTCCCAGCTGTGTTTGTGTCAGCCTGTGAGAATGTCCTGCTGAGTGCTGTTTATTATTGTTGGTGTGTGTTTTCCTGTGCCATCATGAGAACATCAGAGCTTGAATTAGAACAGAACCTGCATTCATAAATTTGCAGTGGTGGAAGTGAAATCAGAGACATGTTGGTCCAAGGATATAGGGGTAATTTCATGAAGAAAACAGCAGTGTTTGGGACAGGGTGCAGTGGCTCACATCTGGGAGTCCAAGGCAGGTGGATTTCCTAAGCTCACAGGTTCCAGACCAGCCTGAGCCAGAACAAAACCCTGTCTCTAAAAATACCCAGGAGTTGTAGTGGGCGCCTGTAGTCCCAACTACTTGGGAGGCTGAGGCAAGAGAATAGCTCGAGTCTAAGAGTTTGAGGTTGCTATGAGCTGTGACACCACAGCACTCTACCAAGGGTGACACAGTGTGACTCTGTTTAAAAAAGAAAAGAAAAAGCAGTGTGTAAATGGATGAAATGTTTTTCTGAGGGGAGAGAAAGGGTCACTGATCAAGAGGGGCCAGTGCAGACAGTAATGAGCAGAACTGAAGACAACACGGCAAAGATGCTTTGAATTCTCAGCAACAACATCAATAGAGAAACAATTGGGAAAATGTTAACTTAAAGTGCACTCATGGCTCTTGTATCACAACAATGCACCAGCTCACGCAGCATTGTCTGTGAGGGAGATTCAGCCCTTAAACAAATAATTGTACTGGAACACCCTCCCTACTCACTTGATCTGGTCCAATTTTTTTTATTTACCCAAATATAGAGGAAATATTGATAGGAAGATATTTTGATGGCATCAAAATGTTACTCTAATGTCTTTCAGAACATCAAGAGTAATACAACAACAGCTCTGATGGTCATTTCAGAAAGAGTTCCAGAATGACTTTGAAGGGTGGAGCAGGTGCTGGAGTCGGTGCACAGCTTCTCAAGAGGAGCACTTGGAAGCTGGACACACTGATATTCAGCAATAAGGAATGGAGCACCTTTTCTAGAACGAGACCGTGAACTCATTGTCCTCATATGTAAAGCAGTTCCATGTGTGAGAATTTTCTGGTTACGGAAAAATATTTCCCAGAAATTCCATTGATAATTAGCCTTCCTTAAGCTTTCAATTAGGAAGTAAATACCTAAAATCCACTTAACATTTCAAATTAATTAAAGTTTTAAAAGCTGACTAATTTCTACAGTGCCTATTCATTGTTCATGAGCAAAAGATGCAGATTCTGGTGTGCTGAAATGGTTTTGTTTGTACTGTGCATCCCTTGGGTCATTAACTCCATTTTTCACATCAGCATCACACGTCCTTGTTTTGCTCACGTGTACCCACCATCTGAATGGTGAGAGTGAGGAGAATGCCGGGCAATGAGCCAGTCTTTAGAAAATGAGTTAATCTCCCCTTGGCCAGCACTTCCCAGGAGGGGAGGGATTCAGACAGCATCTCCATCCCAGAGCCACAGCCTCTGCTAATGGAACCTGTGTTGTGTTAAGTGACTCAGAAGCAAATTTGACTCACACCTCAACTGTACATTTTTCTTGTTTGCTACCAGCTTTGGCTTTTTTTTTTTTAAAGAATCCTTCTGGTTGGTCAGTTCCAGAACATTACTTGATAAAAGTCTGGAGCTACCTAATATTTAAAAAATATTGACTGCAAAAGGAAATCCATGTTTAAGATGTTAACCCCAGGAGACCACAGGATTTACACCCTGCCTTCTCTTCTTAGGAAATGACCTTAGTTTACCTCTTCAACCTCATTGGAACAAAGGTAACCAAACACTCATACATGAATTGCAAAGATGTGGGTGGAAATTAAATTCTTCCTTTTGTAAATGGGTATGAACATTTTCTGCCTTACTACATAAATAATAATGACATTGTGATTCAGATATTGTCTCTTCTAAGTCGCAGGTAGAAATGCAATCTTCGATACTGGGGGGGGGGTGGCAATGGAAAGGTTTTGGGTGGTCCCTGGGCACATGGGGGGGTTCTCACACTGTTAGTTTCCCGAGATCTGGCTGTCACAGGAGCCCAGCCCCAGCCCTCCCTCCTGCCTCCTTCAGCGATGTCTGCACATCTGGCTCTTCTTTGCTTTTTGCCTTGACTGGAAGCCACCCAAGGTCCTCATCAGAAGTAGATGTTGGCGTTATGCTTCTCACACCATCTCAGAGCCATGTACCCAATAAACCATTTTCTTTATAAATCGCCCAGCCTCAGGTGTTTCTTTGTGGCAACACCAAATGGACTAAGATGAATGTAAACATACATGGAACTCCCTTCTGTGTCAGGCTCAGAGTCAGGTGCTTGTATGGGGGGATCCCTGAATCCTTCCACCCTGACAGTGAGTCAGGCACTACTCCATCTAAGGGAAAAACAGATGCCAAGAATTCACGTAATTTTTCTAGAGTCACATGTTAGTCGGTGGCGCAGGCAGCTTTCAAGTCCACAAAGTCTGAGCCAGACCACACTCAATCCATGCTCCTTTTCAGGGTCTTCATGGAGAAAACCCTTGTACTGGTACAAATCTAACCAGGATACAGATAATGAAATATCTAGTAAGGAAGAGGAGAAGAGAGACAGGGAGAAACAGAGAGAGAAATTATTTTCCGATTTAAACCCAATACCAATTTGCCACTTCTATATCTGGCAGGCTGGTGATCCTTATTCATTCTCGTATTCTCTCTCTCTCTCTTTCATAACATAAGAAAAAGTGTTCATGTTGAAAGGGACTAATTTATTACCTGGAATATTTAATTGAACATGTCATTTAAACCACAGGAAACATTAAGTAAAAAACTTTGCTGTAGATTTTGGAGATAACCATTCTCAAAGAAAAAAAAAAAGTCACATAAGCACAGAAACAATTTCCAACCGTGCAGCTGTGCCCAGTGATAAAAATCACATAAGATCAGCATTAGTTATTCCACAGAGCAAAACTCACCTTTGTAAAGGAGGAATGTGTGTATTGCTTATGCTGATTTAAGAGTTATACCCAGGAAAAGGTATCCCCATGGCGTCCCGTCCCATCTTGATGCTGAGGGCGCACACAAAGTCTGCTGTCATTTGCAGCCCAAAGCTGCTGTCTAGGGAAGAAAAAATGCTTTGATAACTCATTGTGTCAAAGAAAAAGACTTCAGCGTGTGAAATATTGATTAAAACTTTAACAGGAGATTGGTACTTTCTAAAAGAACCTTGTAAAACTAACAAAAAGAATAACAAAGAAAATCCAGAGCATGCTTTTTAAGGTTGTTTTCAGAAAGGTTGATCTTTGATTATAGAAAATCTTGTGAAAAAATGTACATTATGTTTTAATAGATCATCGCATTTTTCACTAACAATGGCAGTTTTTCTTCATATTGTTGTTATTATTTTATATTTTAAGATCAAGGTATATTCCCCATGCTTTTCGATTAATAAAAAGAATTCATTTTTGCTCCTAGCCTTCAGGCTATTATTTCTCAGTACAGGCCAGGTCAGAGAAATAAAATAGAACGACCAGAAATCTTACGGCCGGGGAAGACCTGTGAGGTCACCTGAGCCTTTCAGTTCTGCAGCAAACGCGGTGAAAGGCAAACGACTTCCGGAGACTTCCTGTGCCATTGGGAGGTGTAGGAACTTAAAGCAGTAGTGGGAAATAAGGGCCTTAACATTATTATATTATTAAGGATACTTTGAACAATGTTAAAAACATGGAAAAGTTACATTGAACACATTTTATTGCTTTTGAGAACAAGGGGGTGGAGTAGGAAGGAGGCAGAAGGGTGGATTGAGACGGGTTACGTTGACTCTGAGCTAAATTCCTGTGAGCGTCTCAGAGAGCAGAGGGCTGTGTGCGCGTGTCCACCGGTCTGTGTCTGTGTGTGTGTCCACGTGTCTCTGTGTTTCTGTGTGTGCCTACGTGTCTGTTCATGTTTCTACGTGTCCATGTGTGCGTGTGTGCCTTCGTGTCTGTGTGTGTGCCTTCGTGTCTGTGTGTGTGTCCACGTGTCTTTGTGCGTGCGTGTGTGCCCACATGTCTGTGTGTGTGTGTCTGTGTGTGTGTGCGCGCGCAGTGTTGTCAGGCTGCCCCTCCGCCTTCCTTGAAATGCCCTCCTGTGCTCACCGTGCACTACTCTGATGACCTCTGCAAAAACCATGGATTTGAAAACCTGGCTCCTATTCTTTAATTAATAGAAAGTTTCCAAAGAAGTATCATTGTCCGAAATGCACATGGTATTTTTAGAGGACGTGTGATGAAATGGAGCAAATTATATGGGCGCCATGTCGAGACACCACTGAACAGTCAAGAAGCCTCAGTTGATACACGGTGGGGACCGCTGGGGACCCAGGCCGGATGGTGGGTCCTGTGAGACTCACTTCAGTCTGAGACCAGTGGGTTTGGGGACCTATTTCTTTACCGCTAAAACTAAAAGGGGAATGCAAAACAGTTCTGAAGCTCTCTGGCAATACAATTATGTGAAACAATTATGGGAAACGGGAAGTGTTTTTCAGGTCTCCGGGGTGCCGTCTGGGTCACTGTCTGGTGAGAGTGCTGGAGTTGGGGGTCGGATCTGAGGGAGGAAGGGGGGACGGGGGCTCTGGGTTCCCCACCAGCTGTGTGAGCTTAGAAAGTGGCTTAGACGCGGACTCAGTTTCTCCTCCACCCCACAGGAAAATAATTACCCTCCTCAGGGGTGATTGTGCAGAGCCAGAAGTGAGCACATCTAAAGGGCTTAGACGCAGGGCACAACGTGCTCTCACAACACCTTAGGAGCGGATGGAGATTAGCTCAGTTTACAGTATCCTAAAAATTCATATGGCGTTTAGATTCTAACCTGTCGGTTCATAACTCTAACTCAATTTCCCAGGAAGCTGCACACCCCCAAGTCAACTTTATCCCCTGGGTGTCTCTTTTTTCATCTTTTTGACAGAGCCATGGTCTCTGAAGCAGTGTTATATGACTTTCTAAATAAAATTGGAAAATGATGCATTTAGCCCATTCCTTTAAAGACAATCACTCTTTTACTCTTCTTCCTTGTCACCCTTTTAAATGAATTTGTCTAAGATATTCAAAAATTAAGACAAACTCTGGAGATTTTCCTGCAGTTGTTTTGGGCTCTTGCCTCAACATTTCACATTAACATATTAGAGCATGTTCTGAACACCTAGGGACTCTCAAAAACGTCTTTCTGCTTAACTTCCTCTGTCAAACTCTTAGCCCTCTCAGTCCTTCAAATCATTCTATATGGTAGATAGCCAGACACATCCCATCATTTTCCTGGTGCTACGGTCCGTACCTATACCGCTCCTCAGGGCCTTGGTCAGAAACATCAGCCTGCGTGGGTGTACTCTGTGAGGGATTGACCGGCTCTGACCTTTACCATGAGTGGCATCAACAAGCAGTTCAAACGAACTTAGGGAGAAGGTCAGGTGAAAGATAAAAAAGCTATTTTCAAAAGAAAGGACTGTAAGTGATATTTAATTAAATTGGCTGCATTACCTTAAATTTAGGGAGCCTCTATCCTTCTCCCACAACCCAAAACACATCTCATACCTCCCATTCCGGGATGCGAGCTGGAGCACAGGTTGATTTAATTGGCCTCTGTAATCAATTTGTGGTCATTTTGCTACACGGCATAGACAATTTCTGATATGTTAGAAGAATATCATTTTGCTTGATATGTAATTAAGATTGGCGACATACGTAAATGTCCAATACCTTCACTATTTCAATCTTTAACTTTCCATATTTTGAATATTTCCCAGGATGTAATATAAGTACAACTAAATTATCCATGAATTTATCTCCTCACCTGTCTTGGAGCACCGAGTTCTCTGCAGCTTCTCCTGGAGCCTTGTGCAGTTTGACTCTCTCGCAGCTGACCTTGTTCTGACACAGTTGTTACAAATATAAACGCTTACAGGAGCCAGGCATGTAAAACTAATGTGTAAAGCACGTTTAAGATGAAATCACTATGTGTTAAAATATATTTTCAGGGAGCCATATAAGGTAACAGAATTAATATAATTCTGCAAATTATAGGCTGTAATTTTTCGAGAAGATAAGGTCCAATTTTTCCATACGCTTTGGGTCTGTTTTGATTTAAATGAGAAAACCTTATGCCTGGCTCCTGTCTGTTTCAGAATTTCTTCAAACTGTTTTCCATGTGGAGCCGTGGGCTGGACCCAAACAAAAGTGGCCCATGGGCAGGCCGCGGGGTTATGTGTATTCGATGGAATCGAATTGTCATGCTCATTCAGGATTCCTGGAACTTCAGCAAAAATGGGCTCCGTGTGCTCCCCTAGGGGAAAGTGTGTGTGGTTTTGGTTGTTCTGTATTGGCAGTTCTCAACCTGTGGGGTCGTGACCCACAGGGACTGCATTAAAGGGCCACGGTATTAGGAAGGTTGAGAACCACTGTTCTATGTTAATGTTTCAAAACCACGGACTGAGTGCTGTCCCAGGACACACGTGGCATCTTTGTCAGGGCCACTTGTAATTTCACAGCACAGGCCATTAGAAAGGTCCCTCGTGCTCATGAGCACCTTGGTGGAGGCCTCTCCAGGGAGGGTCCTAGCATTTCTCCTTGTCTACCTCACCCTGGCCATCACACACATATTTTCTTTTTTGCATGACCCAATCTTCATTCTCAAGGCTTTATTTTTCCTTACCAGAAAAAAAAAAAATCAAAGTGCTCTCTTAAACAAGTGTGTTCAGACATACTAGAAACTAGTAACAAATGACATAAATAAAATAAGGGCACACAAACACCTAAAAGGCTGGGTTGCAGTGACCTTGAAACATATTTCAAGACTCCACCAAACATGTGCTTTATTTAATTCTAATTTCAATTAAAAACTGTGTCACAAACCGTGTCTTTATGGGGGGATGCTTGTGACACCCGCTAGGAGCTACAAGATTACTGCAGAACCACCAAGCTCCACTCCTTCCCACCCGGTCCTGGAATGTTTACAAATAGGTGCTGGCCCTGAGCAAGGTCACCCAGGTTCAGAGAGCTCTGCGGCTGAACTCGCCACACCAGCATCCACCCCACTGGGGTCCCCACCAGAGTCTCCCCCAGGGAATATGTTTTGCAGAATTCAGGAATTTACCAACAGTCTCATTTTAAAATTTATATAAATTAACAGACCCACGGGAAGTATAATGATTTATTGAGTAAGATCTAGAATAATGCATACAGAAGTAGTATTTAGGTCTCTTTTCTCCATCAGTGCACAGGAGGTCTCTTTTTCTCCTGTGTAAACAACAGTCACCCCAGTTCATTGTGGAAGCATTTTGGATACCCTGCCGAATTCAGTTCAAGTAATGATGTGCTGAAGAGGGAGAGTGGTCCACTCCCCAGAGCCAGGCTTAAACCTCAGGCCACGGTGCAGGGTGGTCTCACATGTACAAATCCCGGAACGCCAACCAACTGACCTGGTGCAAGGCAGAGGGTCAGAGAGCTCGTGAGATGGGAAGAAGGGCTCAGAGCACTCACATTTCCCAGCTCAGACCCAGGGCACTGCCTCCCTCACCTGCACCCTGTCGCAGACAGCGGCAGGAGAGACAGTTTTGACAAATGTAATCCAAAGTCACAGTTGGGGCCAAGTACACCAGGGCCTAGGTAGAACTCCAACGAGAAGACCCAACGCACACCACCTTGAACCAGGCGTCACTCACCGCTGCTGACCGAGCACCGGTGAACCAGGCCTCACTCACCCGGTGCTGCTGGAGAACACAGCTGCCTGGCTGAACCAGTGTTCCCGACTGGCTTCTCAGCTGCCCTCCGGCTCTCCGTCTCCCCAACTTCCTCTCCACTGTCACATCACGCTCTGCTGTCCCCCTAGACCCATTGGCAGCCTGGATCTTAATAGTTGCAGATTGCCAGGACAGCTTGCCATTGTAAACAACCCCTCACGTTCCCAAACTTCTTCCCAACACACTAATACTGGCTCAAGCCTGACCTTCTCCTCAATTATTGGCTTCTTCCTTCCTCTCTCCAGATTTTATGAAAATTTTCTTTTCCTGTGTCTGGCTAATGATTGTCAAGAATCTGTTAAATTTATAGCGTACCTTTTTATTTTTTTTTTCTTGAGACAGAGTCTCACTATGTCGCCCTGGGTAGAGTGCTATGTCATCACAGCTCACAGCAACCTCAACTCTGGGGCTTATGCGATTCTCTCACCTCAGCCTCCCAAGTAGCTGGGACTGCAGATACCCACCACAACACCAGGCTATTGCAGTTGTTTAGCTGGCCCAGGCTGGGTTCAAACCTGCCAACCTTGGTGTATCTGGCCAACACCAAAACCACTGTGCTATGAGCATGGAGCCAATTTATAGAGTATCTTCACAAGCATATTCCAGGGAGTTGGGGAAATTCAATGCAATGAGCTAAGACTTAAGACTCAAATAGATAGTTTCAAGGACGTCCTCCCTGTGCTGTAGGACACAGGAGAATGGACCAAGTTTAGGGATTCTTCTCATTTAGTTAATGAGATAAATAAAATGACAAGCACTATGTACGGCTATTATTTTTGAGTTTACCAATCCTTAGAGTGACATCAGTCAGTATGAAAGTAACTTTTTTGGACAAAACACTTAGCAAAGTCTGTGGTTATATCAGAAAGAATTGACAATGAAGCAGAGAAGACAAAGGAGGCTGTTTTCTACTTAGAAATGCATTTACCATCACACCCCTTCTTCCTTTGTCCTTGAACACCAGAAAATTGTCTTTGAAGTAATGAATGTGGTCAGATAATGCGTTAAAAAAATTCCTGTTACATCAAGAAACCCTCCTGTTTCACCACATGGCTGTCCCTGAACTGCTATGACGTCTGAAAACTCCCACCTGCCTGGCTGCTGGTATAAGGCACTCATGATGGTGCTTGCTTTAAACGTGGGCAGGTTGATTGGGTGGCATAACAGATTAAACCATTATCATGGGTAAAACCCCCAGGAAAAAAAAGAGGTCAAAGTATAGGGAAGGAAAGGGAATTGTTCGCATTTAGTTTATGCCGCTCAGTAAAGCGAAGCTGACGTGAGAACGTTGCACAAACTCTGCATCTCGGGCTTGTCCCAGGGAAGCAGGGCCAGCAATGGCAGACACAGAGGGGTAGATGGAAAGGCCTTACATGTAATAGATGTCTTGATCCTAAATAGGCCTCCAAACTCTCCAGAAGTTTTCCTAGTTTTCCTGTTTTTTAATTGTACTGAGTTTTTAAAAACTATGTGTTATAACTCCTGTGGGTAATTGGGAACGATATTTTGTTAAAGGCAAGGTATTCAGTATTTACAATTAGAGCAGCACAATTCTTGGCACAAAACTATTCATGTCTATGAAATATTTTTGAGCACTTGACACAGTGTTAAGTGTGACACATAAAGTTACTTTCAACACACACATCCGTTTCCTTGCTAGATAGTGGTTATTCCCGGGAAATATAGATGAACAGCTCAGGTTTTCTAGCCCAAAAGTTGCAGCGCTCTGGCAGAGGAGTGAATGTATACAGGACATACGGCCTGTTCCTTCAATACACGAGTCAAATGTCCCATCTATCAAGGCTTAACTGATCCAAATCTAAGGCAATTTGATCTCTTCCCTGTAAAAACACTATCTCCTACAAATGCATCGATTACTGTAATTACCACACCGTGTAACTACCAATAACAAGTTTATGTGTCCACCCCCACCACTAAATCTTAAGCTTCTTTTAAGTGACAGAGTAGCTTCTTTTTAATTCTACACCCTTAAGACCTGACACAGAGTTTGATTTATTTAGCACTTAAATATTTCCAGAATGAATAAGTGAATGAATGAATGAATGAATGCTATAGCAATACTGTGAACTGTCTTTGAAGAAAGTGCAAAAAGGCAAATCATCAATTCCAGTAAAGAGCAAGGCATCACCGAGGAGAAAACCCTCCACTTGGATTCTGAAGGATGAGACACATGATGCCTCAACGCAGCCAGACAAAGCCCCACAGATCTCTAAGCTCATTCTCAATGCCTTCAGCTAAGTTGCTCAGAGTGTCCAAACACAACCTGGAGACAGCTTGTCTAAATAAGCTAGAAATTGCTTAGGGAAATGTGTTGAAGCTCAAAGCAGCGAGAGTATTTTTCAAGCTGTGTAAGGAAGAATTTATGGGGGAAAAAAAACACTAAGAAAATTCATTGTGCTGAAGTTCTTCAATGAACAGCAAGTACCGGCCATTGCCCGGCCCCTTCCCTGGATCTCCGGCACACAGCGGAATGTGCAGGAGGAAGTGGTGCAACTAATCCCCTAGCAGAGCCCGAGGTGAGCCGGCCGCAGCAGCCGCGTGGCATGTGGTCAACAGGATTTGCCCACGTCGGGCTCTGCTCACACGGAACTTGTCACCGGTCCTTAAGGCACAAATCATCTTTCTAATATTTTCCCAGACATTTTCATGCTGAGAACTGAATGATGTGTGAGAAAATCTTGCCTAAAAATAGGAGAGAAACATGTCAAGGCATTCTCGTGGCTACTTTGACGTGGAACATTCTAAGAACACCGGATCTCCAGTGGAGTAAACTACAATAGCAGATGCTTATACTGAATGGATTTGTGACCACAGACGCAACCAATACTGGTGTTTGTCTTGACAAGTAGCAAGCCAATAGCTGAGTTAGCTCATCGAAAGATGGTTTGGAAGGTCATACGTTTAATTGCACTCAAAAATGTTGCTTTGTTTTTCTTTATTTAAAGGGAGTCCAGTGATAATGGCTAGCAGCCTTTCACTTCTATCTGTCTTTCAAAGCGTGCTACATTTTAAGGGTTACATTGGCTAAAGGAGGGAAAGGGCATCCAGCCACAGTGTTTTGTGTCCACATGGGAAAATATAATTTAATTGGAGTCTGTATTTGCCAGACATCATCTGAATTATCTGCTTTCTAGTTACATAAAAACATCAAAGATTAAATAGATTGTGCAGACAGAAGGACAGCTATAGTGAGGTATGTCTGAATATCCCAGCACACAAGGACAGACTAAGGAGCTGGGGATAGTAAAGCCCAAGGAAAAAAGACTACGGATGTGACAATAGCTAAAGAATTGTCATGTACAAGGTAAGGTAATTCTGGTTTAGTTCTGCTGCAGAAAAGCAAATTATGGTGAAAGGCAGGAGTTACAAGAGGATAGACTTTATTTAAAATGTAAAGGTAATGTGTGAACAAACGTAATCAACCCTGAGGTCTGTTGCTTGGAGAAATCCCAACAAAGCCCTTTAAACAGAAGCTGGGATGATCCATGTGGGATGCTGAAAGGGATTGTGATACTAGATAGAAATTTGGACTAAATGACCTTACTTTCTCTTCATAACTATAAAATTGACCAACCCGTTTTTTGGTGAATTACAAGGAAATTGTAAGAAACATGATATGATTTTAGATAAGAATAAATAGTAGTTCCGTGTAGTATAACAGAAAGCTGAGAAACAGAAATTTAATTTATAATAAAGGGACACCACAGATCAAGGAGTAAAATGTAATGTTTTAGTATGTATTGTGAGAAAAGATAGCTCAATATATAGGAAAAAACAAGATTGGATCACTACTAGCAACACACAAAAAAGAGGATTCCAAAAGAATTAAACACTAAATATTAAAAGTAATGCTATAAAGTAATAGAAGGAAATGTTGGTGAATATCCCTGTGATAAGAGAGTGTTCTTAAAATTTCAAAAGCACAAACCCTAAAGCAAAACCTTATTTCATTAAATTATGCAAACTTAAGAACTCATGACCGTAACACATTGCAAACATGTGTAACATAACAAAAAAGACAAAATCCACAAAAGGCAGAGCAATCAGACTAAGAATTCCTGAAAATCAATAGGTTAACCCTAATAGAGAAAACGACAAAAGATGTGAATGAGAATTTTAGAACAGAAAATTCAAAAAAGCTAAGAAACACACAAAAAGAGGTGTTAAAAAACATTAGTGAACAGACAATTACACATTTAAAGACCGTGAAATTATGCCATACCTATTAAATTGAAAAACAAATTGAAATGCTGAATAATACAAAGTCTTGGCACAAATGTGAAAGGCATGAATTTCCATGTGCTGCTGCTGAGAATATAAGTTGTAATTTCCATTTGGGAGAGACATTGTCATTTCCTAATAAAACAAAATTATATATGTCTTATGATGCAGGAATTCTAATCTTTGGTGTACAGTGCTAAGAAATTCTTCCAGAAGACATGAGAGAGACGTGTGTAGAGATATTCGTTGTAGGATTATTTCTAGTAATAGGAAGTCTGAGGCAACTTGGGAATGAATTGCCATAAGGGTGGAAAAGAAAACAAGGCAAAAGCATACCATAAAATATCATGCAGAGTGTGGAAGCAATGGAATAGAGGGGCACAGAGAAATGTGAATATCTTAGAACATGGAGATAGACTAATAACCCCTCCTTCCTTCTGATTTCCATTTGCTTGAAATACTGTTTTCCATCCCTTAACCCTGAGCCTTGATTTGTCCTTCAGGGTTAGGTGCATTTCCTGGAGACGGCATAGGGATGGCTTGTACTTTATTATCCAATCAGCCAGCCTGCACCTCTTTGTGGGGAATTCAAGTCATTAACATTTGTTGAGAGAATTGATAAATGTGGTGGAGTTCTATTCATCATATTTTGTGAGAGTCCCTTGTGTAGTTTTATCCTTTGCACCATTGCGGAAACTAAGTTTTGACCTTTAGCTTCTAGGTGTTTCCTTGTTAGTAGTACATTGTCGGTCATGGTTAGTGTTGAGAACCAGTCTAAGTATTTCCTATAGAGCTGGTCTTTTTGTGGAGAATTTCCTTAGTGTGTGTGTATCCGCATAAGATTTGATTTCTCCTTCAATTTTGAAGCTTAGTTAGCAGGATACAGAATTCTGGGCTGAAATTTGTTTTGTTTAAGAATGTTAAAAGCAAAGACCATTCCACTACTATGCAACATGGTGCTGGAAGTTGTAACCAATGCAATCAGGCAAGAGAAGGAAATAAAGGGCATCCAAATGGGGCAGAGGAATTCAAACTTTTTCTGATGATATGATCTTATACTTAAAGAACCCCAAAGACTTGACCACAAGACATCTGGAAGTGATCAAAAAACCAATACTGTCTCAGGATATAAAATGAATGTTCACAAATCAGTAGCCTTTGTATATGCTAATAACAGCCAAGATGAGAAGCTAATCAAGAACACAATTCCATTCACAGTAGCTTCAAAAAAAAAAAATGAAATATCTAGGAATAAACTTAACAAAAGAGGTGAAGGATCTCTATAAAGAAAACTAGGAAACCTTAAGGGAATAAATAGTGGAAGATGTTAACAAATGGAAGAACGTACCATGCTCATAGCTAGGAATAATTAACATTGTTAAAATGTCTACACTACCCAAAGCAATTTACATATTCAATGCAATTACCATTAAAATACCAGCATCATACTTTGAAGGACTGGAAAAATAATACTTTGTTTTGTATGAAACTGGAAAATAACCCATATAGCCAAGGCAATTCTTAATAATAAAAACAAAGCCCATGGTATCAGTATCACTCTATCAGTCTTTTGGCTATACTACAAGGCCCTAATGATTAAAAAAGCATGGTATTGGAACAAAAATAGGACATAGATATTTGCAATCTATTAGAAAAACATAAAATGAAACAAACATCTTACAGCTACCTGATTTTTATAAACTAAATAAGAGCACACATTGAGGAAAAGAATCTCCATTCAATAAATAGTGCTGGAAGAACTGGACATCCACATGCAAAAGACTGAAACTTGACCTGCCCCTTTCACAACTCACAGAAATTGATTCAAAAGAGATGACAGAAAAAAAAAATAGATGACAGATTTACAGCTGGACACCTGTAGCTCAAAATGGATGACAGATTTAAATGCCTTAGCATGAAACAATAAAAATCCTCAAAGAAAATGTGATAAAAATCACTTAAAGATATTGGCCTAGGGAAAGATTTTATGAAGAAGACTTCCTTGGCAATTACAACAACAACAAAAATAAATGAATGGAACTTAATTAAACTGAAAAGTTTCTGTACATCTAAGGAAACAACAGCCCAAAGCAAATAGACAACCTTCAGAATAGAAAAAAATATTTGCATATTTTGAATCAGACAAAGGCTTGATAACTAGGATATGCAAAGAATACAAATTAATCAACTAAAAAAAAAGCCAACAATCCCAAAGATCACTGGGCAAGAGAGGTGAATAGAACCTTCTCTTGGAAGACAGATGAATAGCTAACAAACATATGAAAAAATGCTCATTGTCCCTGATCATCAGAAAAATACAAATAAAAACCGTCCTGAGATGTCACCCTACCCTCCTAAGATCAGCCCACATCACAAAATCCCAAAGCTGCAGATGCTGGTGCAGATGTGGAGAGAGGGGAACACTCTTACACCATTGCTGGGATCGCAAACTAATATATTCTCTTTGGAAGGAAGTATGGGGAATCTTCAAAGACCTCAAATTAGATCTCCCATTTGACCTCAGAATCCCACTAGTAGGCATCTACCCCAAAGAAAAATACTATCATTTTGTCCTAAGGACATTTGCACTAGATTGTTTATCGCAGCTCACTTTATAATCGCCAAAATGTGGAATCAACCTAAATGTCCATCAATGGATTAACAAATTTTGGTACATACACATCATGGAATACTATTCAGCCATAATAAAGACGGTGACTTCACATCTTTTTTAATATCCTGGATGGAATTGAAACACATTCTTCTTAGTAAAGTATCACAAGGATGGAAAAACAATTATCCAATGTACACAACATTAATATGAAGCCCGTAGACAGCCTGATGCATACCCACGTGGGTGAAAAATTCATTTCATTTGAAGTTTGGGAGAGGGGTAACAAGGTGGGCAGGGGTGCTCTCACCAGAGGGACTCTACCTAACAAAATCAAATATTGTGACCTGGTGAAGGTTAGTTGTACCCTCACATTAGCATGAAATAAATTTACTTTAAAAAAGAGATAAATTGGGCGGCGCCTGTGGCTCAAGGAGCAGGGCGCCAGCCCCATATACCGGGGATGGCAGGTTTGAGCCCGGCCTAGACCAAAACTGCCAAACAAAGAGATAGATTAACAGAAAGATAGATATATACATAGACAGAGAAATCATATAAAACCTATACTGTGAAATACGGGTGCACAAAATAATTCACATTTGCTAAGACATGCACATGCAAAATGAAACATAGTAATACAATGGCTACTGGATAAACAGGGAAGAGCAGGACATAAAGAATAAGGAATCTGTGGATCCCGCAGTATGAGGTACTACACATTTCTGCAGAAGAAGATTTTGCCTATACCTAAGTCTTCCTTTCAGCTTATAATGCACACACCTGTATGGAAGAACGGAAAAAGGGAATTCTCTCTGAATTTTTCACTTTGAAACGGCTTTCGGCTATGTACCAAAATATAATATTTCAATCCCTTTTAAAGGTTTCATTTCTTAACGGAAGAAAAGTTTAATTTGCTGATAATATGGAACTGCTATAATAGCTTATTAAACATAAAGGATAAAAGAACTACTGAAGCCTTAAAATGGTAATTAAAAGAGCTGATGTGTGACTAATGCATTTACTCAGCCTCTTCTCACAGTAAGTCATGATAATGCTAAAATTTCTCCTATATATTTAAGTTATTATTGTTGCTAAAATTTCCGTCTCCATCCACTGTCAAAGCCCTGTCGTGCTTCTGCATTTGAGCCACCAAAAGTCGTGAAGGACATACTCAGTGCCGGATGCACGGGAACCCTGCCCGCTGCGGTCCTGCAGGGCTCCGTACAGAAAAGTACACAGACCCCGAGTCACGACCTCAGAATTGGGGTGAGGGTGGGGGGCAGACGTGACTCCCAGATTACTGTGAAAGGAGAAGTGACAAAAATAATTTTATTGTTCTCCCTATTCAGAAGATCTACTCTGTTTCAGGGTTTTTCCAGGTTTACGCAGATCACATGCGTTAGGCATTCACTGCCTCACACACGTCTGTGAGGTTAGTCCAGTGGTTTCATCTGGACTTCCCAGAGGAGGACACCGGGTCCACAAGCCTCTCTGCAAATACGCAGAGCTCGCACAGCCCTTCCTCATGCAAAAGTTCCCCCATTGCAAGTCAAAGTCATTCTCTCTAACACGATTTAAAACTCTCATCGGACTGTGAACAGCTTCCTCATTAGGGAAATGTGACTTCTAGGGAACTTAGATTTCGCTAACGCCTACAAACAGGGTGAAATATAACTGACCAGAGAGGGGTAGGAGGGAGAGGGGGGAATCATAGAACATTCTGGTACCGCGCAGGGACTGAAGCCCTGGCTTCCAGCTGTGTGCAGGTTCATTTGGCTGCGTCTTGCCCGTCTGGTAATCCAGGTAGGATAAAAAATATGTTCTAATTTAAATTTGAAATAATACAATGATTTTGGTCAACTGGTTACCATATACATATAATTCTTTTGGACGGCAGTGTGAAAACAAACAACAACAACAACAAAGAACAGCACAAAAGACTAAATAATGAGGAGAAAAAAGGTGCAAATCTACAAACGTGGTGCTGGATTCCTCCACAAACGAGGAATAGTGTTTTCCATATCTTCATTGTGTTGACAAAAAGTGCCATTTTAATGAGAGAGGCAGTTGTAAGATGCTGATGGGAACAAGGAGAGACCCACAATTCCTTACGTGTAGAACAGAGTCTCATAATCCCTGCTCAGAAATACCTCTGGCACGCAGTCCATAACTTGAGATTAATTCGGCTAACGGCTCCTTCGGCAACTGCGCATAACCCACGGTGACGGGAGGCTCGTTGACAGCACGGCCCCAGCCTGGTGTCAATCATTTTAATTCTGAGTTTCATCAGTAGGAGAAGTTGACCCACTAATGGGTCTCCATGAGCAATTTTTTTAAATAAAGTGGAAAGGAAAATGAACAGAATAGAAAACCTACCAGCAAGTACTGGGGCACAGTCTGACGGGCGGAGCGTTTGATCCAGGGACTTTCCACGTGTTCGCGTTAACATGCAGCGTGTCAGGGAGACTCTTTACCATTCTGAGACTTTTTAAAGCCAAGAAACGCAGCGAATATCACACTGACGCTCAGAAAGCGCGGCTGGGGGTGGACGGGAGAGAAGAAGAAAGTGCAGTAGCCTTCTGTGCTGTCCGCAACCCTGAGCCCTAGAGAACCGTGGACAGGGGTGACCCCGAGGCCTGAAAGGTCAGGTGCACCACAGCCGCTGAGGGCGCGGAGGACGGTGGCGGGAAGAGCGCTGGGCCGGGGCACACAGCAGAGGACCAGCTGGGCCAGGGCGCACAGCCGGGGATGAGCTGGGCCGGGACGCACAGCAGAGGACCAGCTGGGCAGGGGGCGCACAGCAGAGGACCAGCTGGGCCGGGGCGCACAGCAGAGGACCAGCTGGGCAGGGGGGCGCACAGCTGGGGGATGCGCTCAGCCCAGGTTCCCTGGCTTTGCAAATGTTCTGTATTTCATGCTAGGAGCCTACAATGTACGTTTGCATATATTTCTCACGAATTATTTTTAATAAGTGAAAAAACAAAAGAAACATTTTGTGACAGTTGAAACCTGTATGAAATTCCAAGTTCACTGTCAGAGAACGCGCCGGCCCGGCCACACGCCCTTGTTCGTGTCTTACTCGTGATTGTTTCCTTCGGCGAGGGCACGGCAGAATTGCTACCACAGACACCCCAAGGCCAGCACAGCTTAAAACATTTACTATCCGGCCCTTTGGAGAACAGTTTTACCGCCGGTTGATCTCACCCTCTGGAGCCGGCTCCTCCCGCCCCCTCGGCGGTGCGCGCACCGTCTCTGCACCCTGCGTGGGGACGTCCCCTCGGCACCGACTTCAGCCAGCGAGGAGTCACACCACTCAAACCAGCAGCTGAAGATTAGGGCCTCTTGTTTCTCTTTATCTGAAAGTTACACATTTACCTACATAATGCTGTATTGAGCCTATAGTGGAAAGACGCGCTGTGTGGATTTAGGCAGGTAACAACCGTGTTTTCTGATACCAGGCATAATAGCTTTATGCCAAAGTGAGACAGGCGATTAGTAGTGCACCCTAAAACAGCAGCAGTGACGAAAATCCCGCAAGTATAGCTGCTGTCACCATTCCTCCACTGAGAAATTTGTGGTCACCTCAAACTATTATCACCAAAAATTTGAAGATGAAGTCTGATCTCTAGTTTTCACACAGAATAGCTGATGTTATTCTTTTGAAATTTTTCTCAACATTCTAATTTTCTTCAATTTAAGCTAAAACTTTTTTCATTGTAAGACTTTTTAAAAATATATGAAAAAGAACTGCTAGGAACATTTTTACTGAGGATATTTAAATCAAAACATTCAGGCATGCTCTTTCGACAACAACACCACTACCAAGAATCCATTAGCAGAGGAACGTAAACAAATGCTGTCTTTTTGTATTTCTTGCTCGCACAACGTAAGTGATGTCTTGTATGTATGAAATCGTGTTACGTCATTGTGCGCACCCCTCTCTCAGAGTCCCAAACATCTGAAGAAATCTTGGGCTTCATGGGATAATTTATACACTCCAAATCTCCGAACATAATGTGTTTTGACACATTTTACTTCTAATGCCAAAATTAAAACATTACCACATTCTTTGGAGTATGTTTTAAATATAGAAATTGTTGCACTTTTATGATATAACATGGCAATATGGGAAGCACACAGGTGTTGAAGTTGGACAGAAATGGGACTACTGGCCTCACTTTTATTTCTCTCAATTTCTTCACCTCTAGAATGAGACACTGTGGAATCAGCAAGGCAGGGAGCAGGGCGGGTCCTTCCTCCCGGCACCTGCTCAGGTCGGGAGTCGCGACCCGGGCTGTGGAAAACCTTCTCTGTGGTCCTTTAGGTTACTCTGGGCTGTTCCTTTCACTTTCTGAGCCTCAGTTTCCACGTGGGTAAAAGTAAAATGTGGACAAAGCACTTTGAAGCATGTCATGTTAAAACTATACTGTAGAAATCGCATGCTACATTTAATAAACACAAATGGTTGGTTGCTCCTGTATGTGGTGGTCAAGGCCGTCTGTGCACGCCCCCATCATGTTCAGCTCCCTTGGTTCTGATACTCACTGATATTCATCAGACCTCAAGCATTATTTTTGAGAATTCAAACTTTTGCCTTCTGTCGGATTCTAAAATAGGACATTAAACCATGAGCTATACACTGTTCATTGTTATGAGTTCCTAATCTTTTCCATCGACTCCTCTCTCCCTCACCCCATCTCTTTCCAGTTGGTGAGCATCTTCTTCCAGTCGTACAAAGAGGGGAAAACCTTCATCAGGACATGATGTTCTCTTTTCGGAGGTGTGATTTGGGATCTTTAAATCTTACCTATGAATGTCTACAGGGTGTCTCTAAAGTTGCTCTATAGGGAAAAGGGGAAATTATAGCTAAATGGACATTTATTTACAACATACATATGTATTACACGATTCTACAAAATATTTACAAAATATCCTTTATGTGTCAGCCACTTTTTTAAAACATAAAAAGTATATTCATTATTTATGAATGTGAACATATATATGATGAGAACAGAGGTTCTACTGTAGTACTTATGTGTGCCACTCTGGACAGCAAACACAGGTGGTCAACATGAGGAACCAGGCCTGCTATACTGGTCTGTACTGATACGCAGTTGGTGCAAGTCTAGACTACGAAAATTAGGACAATTTAAGGAGAGGGTCAATACAGGGAGGTGGTCCGCTATGGAGGTCCTACTTGTAGATTATGCAGCCTGCACTGTATATAAACTGCATGGACCTGAAGGATACTTGTGGTGTGGTCATGTGAGCTGATAGTTGCCACAGAGTTCTGGAGTCAGAAAGAGGATTGCCTAATGCCGCCCAAAACACCCTCTCCCTGAAAAGACTGCTCACGCTTGCCTCATAAGATATATTCCTTAGGTCTGATGTCAAATCAAGACATCTGGAGGAATTTGACATAAGTTCTTACAGAAATGCAGAATTTATATCTTGGCTAATTATAATCCTTAGTCACAAGCACCAATTATCTCCACAGTTTAAATGATGTAGTTGATTCCATTATTCAATAACCCTTCCATCGTAATGAACTCAAAATCACCATATAATATTCTAAAATCATGAATTTTGTTGGCAGTTTTTCTATTTTTCTATTGGCTATGAAATGTGCAAGTAAATCTATTTAAAAAAACTTACAGTCACTAAGTGAATTGATGAATTTTTAAATGCAAAAAATAGAATGAGCTCGGAGAGCTGAGATCAATAGAAAACTAAATATGGCATCCATAAATTAACAAGTAGGAAAGTTTTTCAAGGTTCTATTTATTTCATAAGGTAAGTTTTACTTTACAACCAAGGTAAAATTAACTATCACAGTCATGAAAAGGGTTTTCACTGCTATTATCCCAAGCTCCTCATTAAATTCTCTTATGAAAATAGGTCTTTTATAATTAGGGTGGCACTAAGTGTGGGCCAGAGATAGTTGTGGTACATGTCTCATATCCAAATAGGAATATTAATAGTACCCATTTGCTTTAAATTTGTCATGGATTTGAAACATAAGTTAGATTGTTACCCTAATCATAGTTGAATATAAAGCAATGGTTATATTTCACTTGTGGCTATACCACGTGTCAGAAAAAAATGGGGGAAAGTGTATAATTGTTCACAACCATCAAAAGCTATATTATAGATAAATTTTATTTTTATCAATTTGTGATGATATTGGTTCTTTTGCCATATTCAAATATACATCTACTTTTTATCTTTAATAGATAAAATGTCTTAATCAAATTTGGGTTAAATCTACAACCACAAAGAAGAATTGTGAATTCAGGACCAAATGTTGTTGCCCATAAGTACAGCCATAATCATCTCTTTGTATAAGCTATGATGTCCCTTTGACGTGTGACACGGACATGACCAGGGTAGCTCACCTTCCATGCTCTTCAGTTATGGGGTTGTCAGGGGCGCTCTCTCCCTGAATTTCCTTGAAGTCAAGGTTATCCTTGCAATCTGATCTCTCCATTATGCCAAAATTACTCTTACCAAGAACTCAGCGCCCTTCCCAAAAGGACAGTTTGGATACATTTCAGTGACTGGAACTTGGAACTTTGCTACTGAGAATTATAAATCGCTATGGCTGACAAATTAAAGTCTTAAAATCTACTTATTTCAATATGTTGTAAGCCCATTAAATTATTGCAAAGGAGCCTCCCTGAGATCCCCAAGCACTAGTCTTCTGGTTATGTCTGAAGAGCGAGTTGCCATTTTTCCTGTCATGCCTTAGTTACAATCTATCAAAAGAGGTTACAAAATGAAAGTTTTCTTTCTATATGTCAGCATGCATGCAATTTCCCCAGAGTGATGTGTAGTTCAATGGTTTTCCTGCTGGACCTTTTTATAATCTTACTGTATTAATAACCATCTTCATTTTTTTCCTGGTCTGAATTTGGAGAAAAGGAGCCCCATGAAGAACTCTTTTTTTTTTTTTTAAGAACTCTTTTTATCCTCAATCTAATAATAATGAAACATACATTTACTTCAAACTTAGACATAGCACAGGTTCAGAAACAGAAAATTCTTTCTGCATTAGAGATGAGAAGAAACAAATGTCAAATAATAAATAAAGTAGCCTGGTGTTCACTTTGTCCCCCTGCCTAAATCCCAAGTACTTTACTTCCATATGAAATAAATGTAGACGAGTTTGCCCAATTGTGATTGTTTTAGGAATCCTCCACTCTGAATTTATAATAATAATAATGATAGTGTCCACTAGAATAGAAAAGAAGAAATAAACTTATCTTCATTTGCACATTACATGATTTTATATATAATCTTGTATGTGTACTATCCTGTATAATTGTTAGTAACTTGTTAGAAGTAATAACTGAGTTTATAGAGGTTGAAGGATACAAGAATAATGTATAAATATCAATTATATATCTACACACATTCCAGCAAGGAAAAATTCAAAAATAACATTTTAAAGATCAATTTCATAGCAATAGCATCAAAAAGAACAAAATACTTAGGAATAAACTTCAAGACAAGTGCAAAATATGTATAGTAAAAAAAGCAAAACATGTTTGAAAAAAATTTTGAAGCCTAAATAAATGGAAAGATCTACTTTGTTAATAGATCAGAAGACTTAATATTATTAAGATGGCGACACATTTCAAATTGATCACTAATTCACACCATTTCTTTCAGAACTTCAATTATTTCTTGTTCTTTAAAATTGACAAGCTTATCCTAAAGTTCACATAGAAATGTAAGGAACCCAGAATAGCTAAAACATTCTAGAAAAGAAATTTGCAGGACTCACACTTCCCCATTCCAAAAGTTAATATAAAGCTACTGTAACTACTTCACTGCATTTTAATTACTGTCATACTATGTATAGACAGACATACAGATCAGTGAAATAGAACTTAGAGTTGTACTGATAAGGGTGCCAAGGCAACTCATAAGGCGATCATTTCAACAAGTATCACTAAGACAATTGGGTTTCCACATGCAAAAGAGTAAAATTAGATGTCTTCCTTCCAGCAAAACCAGCGGAGACTAATATCCCGGAGAGCGTCCTGAGAAGGGGAAAGACCCAGTGATGAGACCCAGTGACTGCTGAGAAGATGGAAGCTGCATTTAAAGGAGAATCCGAGGGTCCCATGTACCCTGCAGCTTGTCGCAGCAGGGGATCAGCACCCTCCAAGCCCACTTTGTGTAACACGGGGTGACGGGCTACACAGCGAAGCCATGGATCGTTCAAAACTGCTTTACCACATGGAGACCAAGCACACTGCATTAAAGATGCTTTGGATTCTTTTTAAAGGGAAAAGAAAAGGTAAACGGAAATAACAGAATCAAGTATTGAAGGCCACCGCTTCATCAAATGTGACTGTACCGAGAGCCTCATCCGTAGTGGTTAAACGCGTTGCTACATCTGAGAAGCCCTTTGCTGTTGGTGAAGTTGATCCTGCTGCACCCAAAGGCGTTTGCCATAAACTTTTTAGCAGGGGCTGCAGTTCGCGCGGTGGCAGCTGGTCTTCCTTCGGCTACTGCTGTAACTGGATGATTGGTGAAACAGGAGAGGTGCTGAGGGACATTATCATCACCAGAATTGGTGAGTCACCATGGCACCCAGGCCAGGTTGATGAGTCTGCTGATGTTGACAGCAAAGGAACCATGCTTGTTTTCGTGTGATGTATATTTTTTCAGGAGGATGGGCGTGAGGGTATTTTATGTACAGTTTTGTCACCAGCCAACACCACACCTGTAGAACTACTTAAGCCTTTGAATGATTGCATATGGGGAAAACTGAATTGGTCATTCTATGTTGGTACTTGTGTGGACAGACCGGCTCCCGTGAGCTGGCTCTCTAGTTTCAACACTCTAATCGAGGGAGTCACTTCTGCATGTGGGTCTATGCACTTTGTTATCCACAGAGAAATGCTGGCTAGCCACAAATGTGTAAACTAAACAATGCTTTGCAGAACATGATGAAAATCGTCAACCACAGTAAGCTACATGCCCTCACTTCACGTCTGTGACTCTGGGTGGAGACGCACCTGTCTTCTCACACCCACAGAAGCGAGGTGGCTTTCTAAAGGCAGGTCCCTGGCCAGAGTGTCTGAGTTACAAGAGCCCTCCAGAGTTCTCTTCAAAAGAGCACTCACCATCATGCAGAATAGGTCACATAACTTACTTACTTGTGTGATGTAGTCCACCTGCTCAATGAACTCAGTGCGGCACTTCAGGGGAGAAGGACAACTATGATGAAGTTGGGGGATAAAGTGGCTGCGTACAGAGTCAAGCTAGAATCATGGAGACAGCTATTAAACACGAGGAGTTTCGACATTTTCCAACACTAGCAGAGACTTTGAAGACGCTGAAGAGTTGGGCCTTCTTCCCAGCTGGTGTGTGATCACCCATCTCAGCTCTCAAAAGAGTCTGAGCTTCACTCCTCAACCACAGCAACCTCTGACCTGGGGAACAGACCCATCTGTGAATGAGCCAGGTGGAAAGACTTGGCCCATGCGATATTTTAAATGACAGGGACCTTAAAAGTATGTTTGAATTTAAAAAAAAAAGTATGTTTGAAACAATTTCAAATCTCAGTGAGTTCTGGATTATAGTCAAGGTGGAATATCCTGAGATCGCCACAAAAGCACGGAAGAGCCTGCTTCCACTTCCAACGCCCAGGCCTCCTGAAGCAGGGCTTTCTGCCGTGACAGCAGCCAAAATGAGATGAAGGAACCTGTCAGCGGAACGAGAGGAGTTGGCACCAAGACTCACAGCTTCTTCCTTATCATTCCACCCCAGTGAAACCTCCAGCACAGACACATTTACAGGTAGCTTAGTGGTGGTCTAGGATGAGGGAGAGCGTTTATGAATGAGTAGTAAATGCTATAATGTTTCCTTTTAGATGATGAAATGTTGTAGAATTTATTTTGGAGAGGGTTTTACAAGTCTGTGTATGCACTTAAAATCACTGATTATATACTTTTATATAGAGGACTGGATACCATGCTTGCAAAGGATAGTTACTGATTCTTACCACATTAAAAGGAAAGGCTGAGAACAGGACAGTCTCCTGGCAAGCCTAGAGACGTTTCCTGACTTGGGGGCAATCCACCACGTAACTCCATGTTCTGGAATGAGACAAGGTTGGTCACTCACTAGTAAGCGTGTGTTAAACATCGATGCTTAGTAGTTCTTCATGAGGGCTGTGGGGAAGAACAGGTGAGGAGAGCACGTGGCAGGCAGCCCTCGTATGTAACTACCTGAACTCTCCACACCTGCTCATGTCACTTACCTGAACTCTCCACACCTGTTGTGTATAACCTTAATAGCCATTGCAGAGGGGGCTCGGGGCTACCCTGCAACTAAGATTAGCCCGCCTCCCGCAAGCTTGTACTTCTAATCCATGTCACGCCTGGTTCCTTCCTGCAGTGACTGAGACCAGGCCATACGGGCCCTGACTCTTTTAAATGGGTGAATCGTATGGTGTATGAATTGTATCTTAATTCAGCTGTTTTATACATATATATATATGTGTGTGTGTGTGCGTACAATGAAAAGAAATGTATAAGAATGTTTATAATGTCACTATTCATAATCGCACCAAACTGGAAAAATCCAAACAGCCATTATATGTAGAATAGATAAACTGTTCTTAAAAAGTTACAAAGACATATCACATTATGGAAAAGCTCAAATATTATGTTTAATGAAAGAAAACAAACATAAAAGCTTTTGTATAGTATAAGTCCTCTTATTTAAGAATGAAAAAGGTGTAATAAATGCATGGTATTTAAACTCAGGCAAATGGTAACTCTGTTTTATGCCCTGAGGTTTTAGGTTCTTGTAAAACCTTCTCTTGATATGGATGTTGAGTTCATGGATATGTTGATATGAAAAGTTTATGAGCTGAACTCTTCTGCATGTGTGTTAAAGTGTATTGAAACTTTGTTTAGTTCTCAATAAAGAAGTAATATTCTCTATATCCACAATGTGGAGAATAGAGAACACTTCTACACTGCTGGTGGGAATGCACACTAATACGTTCCTTTTGGAAGGAAGTTTGGGGAGTACGTAGAGATCTAAAAATAGACCTGCCATTCAATCCTATAATTCCTTTACTAGGTATAGACCCAGAAGACCAAAAATCACATTATAACAAAGACATCTGTACAGAATGTTCGTTGCAGCCCAATTCATAATTGCTAAGTCATGGAAGAAGCCCAAGTGCCCTTCAACCCATGAATGGATTAATAAATTGTGGTACATGTATACCATGGAACTATGTAGCCTTAAAGAAAGATGGAGATTTTACCTCTTTCATGTTTACATGGATGGAGCTGGAACATATTCTTCTCAGCAAAGTAACTCAAGAATGGAAGAAAAAGTATCCAATGTACTCAGACCTACTCTGAAGCTAATTTAAAAGTTTCATATGAAGGCTATCACCCAACTATAGCAGAAGAATATGGGAAGGGAAGTGGGAGAGGTTGGGGTGGAGGAAGGATAATTGGTGGGGCCACACCTATGGTGCATCTTAGAAGGGTACAGGCGAAGCTTACTAAAAGCAGAATACAAATGTCTTCGAACAATAACCCAAAAAAGGCCCTGAAGGCTGTGTTAACCAGTTTGATGAAAACATTTCAGATTGTATATGAAACCAGCATATTGTACCCCTTGATTTCACTAATGTATGCAGCTATGATTTAATAATTAAAAAATAAATTAAACTAAAAATAAAAAAAAATCACTGTATTCCAAGTTTAGGGAATGAATAAAAAAAGAAGAAGTAATATTACCTAAGTATATTCTTTTTATAAAGTAATCGAAAAATCTTGCCCTTTAGATAGATTTTTATCTAAGTAGATAAAAAAGTAATTGAAATTTAAAGATTTTAAAGCAATTGAAATAAAATGTTCACCATAGATGACTTTATTGTGGAAAAACTTTATTTCCTGAAAATGCTGAATTGATAATATGTAACAGTAGAAAGCTAACAGATGAATTCTTCAGATATATTTAGTTGACAAGGTATATGAGCCTTGTGATGTAAGCCACAGAACTGAATACCCAGGTTCAAAGTCGTCAAATGGTCACTGGGTCAGTCAGTAATTGATGAGTGCATTTCCCATCCAGCTAAACTGGGAAACTCTCAGAATATAAAATAATTGCCCTCCTTTTCCTTAAACGTAACTGGTGGAATATAAATTAATATGACATGAAGTGACAGCATACATAACCTGATAATTAGGGTTTGGGATTTAAAATAAAAACATTATAGACTGAGATTTGCCAGTAAAGACTTCATAATTTTAGATCTGGTTTAAATTTTGTTCTTTTTGTTGTTGTGTTTACATCACAAACTTCAGAAAGTGCAAGGTTTTCTTAGGCAGAAATGAGAATATTTTATCAAATAGCTCAGGAATATGAGAGCATAGGACTCAGTAGATAATAGATACTTAATAAATGAAAGAGTGAATAGAAAGATGAGAGCTGAGAAAAGGGTATGAAGAATAATAAAACTTATTATAAGGAAGAATAATGACTTTTATAAACACCTTTAATATAATTTATGACAACTATCACTTAAATGAAGGATCATAAAACATCCTCTGGTCACATGATTAATACTTTTTAAATATGTTGCAGAAAGATGAAAAGTACATGGCTGTTATAATTCAAAAGTTTATCATGAAATACACGAGCAACAGGAAAGGCTTAAGAACAGTAAATGAGTGTGTTGTCACTCCAGGGGTAATTAAAAAGGAGAGAAGAGAGTAAAGAAAATGAAATGAAATCAAAGCCACAGATTTCTAAATTTGTGCTAACATCTAAAGTAATAGCTTTAACCCATAGGGAATAATAAAGATAAACAAGTCATACGTTCCCCTGCCGCGCCCCGCACTTTAAACTTTGTGTAAGCAACAGAAAGATTAACAGAGTATAAAGTATAATAAATAAATGAAGCAACTATCTCTTTTATCTAATTAAATTAGCCAGAGGTTTTCTGTTCTGGCTGTAATTTGAATCACTTTTAAGAGGACTGTATTTTAAAAGTTCTAAAGCTCAGGTCCCAGATAAGATCAGTCAAATTAACTCTCTGGGGGTAGGGCATATATTTTTTTCCATTTAATCATTAAAGAAAATGAAAATCAGTGAAATAGGCTTTCGTGTCACGTTACGGATGAAGAGAACTCAGCTCAGAGGAGTTAAGAAGATGAAGGAAGCTGGTAAATAGCAATTTGGGACTCAAATCTCAGGCCTCTGAGTCCTTCTTTGTACTTGACTCGGAAGCTTTCCCGTTATTAGTGGATTTTGAAATAAGACCTCCGAGCCACCACAAATCTTTATAAATTGTGGAGTATGGGAAAGGTCTCTGCAGGAGGGAAAGGGTCAAATGTAGTCTCGGGGAACATCGCTGTGCCTTGTGATGAGACGGCGCAGGGCAGGTGCAGCCGCCTGGACAGAGCAGGGGCCTGTGGCGGGGAAGGCCAGGAGGAGAACCCCAGGCTTTCAATAACCTCCCTTTCTACAAAACCTGTTCTAGTCAACTGGAGCTTATTTTAGGCATTGAAATATTTCAAGAAATTAAAATAGAGCCTGACCTCCCAACACCTTAAAGTGAGCAGACTGCTGCACCTGCCGGGGAGCGCGGCTCCCTCACCCGCTCTCGGCGTCTGCGCAGTGAAGGCGCAGTGACCGCCCGGCGCTTCTCTCTGCCTTTCCCCGCCTGGTGCTGCTCCCAGGCTCTGCACTGCCCTGGGTGCCTGGCACCCTCCCGGTCTCTTCGTTACATCACAGCCAAGAATCTGGACTGCTTTGGTTCGTGGCTGTGTCCTTGTATCTCTGTGGCAGTTCGGATATACAGACCCTCAATAAATTAACGAATGAATAAAGTCGATGGACGAGTTCTTTGAAAACAATCTTTCTTGGTCACCTTAGATTTGCTCCTTGTATACAGCTATCTTTTTTTATCATTTACAATTTGACTGGGAAATAAGTTCAAGCTCATTCTTCAAGAATTTCTCATTGTTGTATTCGCAAAGATTTGAGTGCACCTGCACTTAGGCCACAGAGGTATTTTTCCCTCTCTTCAAGTTTATTGTATTCACATGGCATCAGGAGGAAGCAGAAAGAGCGATATATTTGTAATTAGCACATAGAAGTGGTGTGAACTCGGGAACTGTTTATTTCATCTGTTTGTAAAACTGAAGTAATAATAAAACCTAAGATGGTTGTTTGTTTTAAGAAGTGAAACCTATAAAAGATACAGTTCATTTAAAAAGTTGTAATCCTTAATTTTGTCCATAAAATTGCTTCTTGTTCATAGTTGAGTTGTTACAAATAAAACTGTTATAAAGATTCATGTAAATCTTTCTGTAAATCTATGTTGTCAAGTATCTCAAGAATGGAAGAAAAAGTATCCAATGTAGTCTACTGTTATGACCTCCACACATCATCATGTGCACATTCCTATGAATGATAAAACACAACTATAGTGCAGAGAGAAGGAGGGGAGGGGAGGGAAGGGTGGGAGGAGGGAGTGTAATTGGTGGGAACTCACCTGTTGTGCACAATGCAAGGGTCCATTTCAAAACTACTAACAGTATTTTATAAATGTCTTAGCACAACAAATAAGTGAGATGCTGCTTATGTTAATCAATTCAATTTAAGCATTCCACATTATATATCAAATCAGCACATTTTACCCCTTCATTGTACACAGTTATGATTTAATAAAAAAAAATACCAACATCATACTTTGAAAAAAATACAGAAGAGTGTAATGGCTGGATCACATATAAAGTGTATGTTTAACCTTTGAAGAAAACGTCAAACTTCTCTTCTAAGTCTCAATGCCCCAGCACTCGGGAGTTCCCAGGTTCTGTGCCCCCGCCAACGTTTGTCATGCCGCATGTTTTAAATCTTCTCATAAGTGTCCAATTGTACGTAATTGTGATGTTATTTGCATTTACCCCTGACTAACGATGTTGAGAAATTGTTTTCATGCTTGTTTACCATCCATATACCTTCCTTGATGCAGATTCTGTTTAAACGTCACGGTTACATAGTTGTGTTGTAGGATTGAGTTTTGTGAGCTCTTTATATATTCCTGGGTATAAATCCTTTATTGTTATACTACTAATTAATTAATTTTTTTGGCTTTTCTCATAAATCTATATATCTCTGATTTCAACCTTCTGACTTAATATAATTGTTAAAGCTTTCATACTTCTTCAAAGTTTAAAGACTTATTTTTAGGTATAATTTTATGAAACTGCACATTTATAAAATCTTTTGTGCCATTTACTTTGTGGAAAGATTAGTCTAATAAATGTTAATAAATGTATAAAGAAATTACCGAAAAGCATGAGTATTGCATAATTACTTTGGGTATCGCCTCAGATAAACTTGATTGGCATCGACAATTGAGTGTGCATGTGGGATGTATGCAAATTTCTGTGCTCTCAGTAGGGACCACTTAATTAAAGAAGAATGAAAATGTTTTAAAAATGTATTCAAAATTCATTTGGTAATATGAGACTATAATGCATGTGAAGTTCCCAGACTCATAAATTTATAAGTAAAGAATGTAATCTAGAAAACAACAATATTAATGGATAAAAAACAACAAGACAATGGGGTATCTAAAAATAGCATTCAAATTTGTTGGATTACAGTTAAGAAAATGAGTTTTAAGAGCTAATTAAGAATTAAGCTCAATAAGACTTTATAAGTATTTATATGCTTGGGGGTGAGGATTGGCAGTTTGTTTATATTGGCTCAGATTGGCCTAGAATCTCATTTGCTTGTTATTGCACATTCTCAATTATCTAAGAATTTAAATACAAGTCGAGAATGTCAAATACGACCTTTGAAACTGAATTATTTTGGGGAGCTTCAGAGGCAAAAATCTATAGTTCACATTAGACTATAGAAAATCCCATTTAATTTGCCCCAAAACAGGATGATTTTACAGAATAAACAAATTTATTTTCAGAAAACAGAGTATAACACAGGTATACTCTCCCATGCACAACCTAGGTGGTACATCATATTTAAAACAATAAAATAAAGATTAAATTAAACCTTTAAAAAAATTTACTGCTTACTCAAACTTGGACTTTTTGGGAAGAAATTTTCTTTGGATTTAAAAAAATTACCAGTTCTACATTTTGTGGTTTATCATTTTAAATGGGATCCTGAACTATAATACGTTAACTTAAGAACATGAGTTAACTCCTTATCCAGAACTTGTGTATTAAATACAAAGTAGACATCCTCATACAAATCAATGATCTTATCATTCTAATCTGATTTGTATCATTTGGTTAAATTCACAAAACATGGTTACCTGAATAAAAAATGCAAAATGGAAAAATATATGAAGAGGCATATAACAATTTATGAAAAATAGTCCATAACACATTTTAAACTAAAATATACTCGACTGTAATTATCCTTTCCACATGGAGGAGAGTATATACCATAAAAGAAACCATGTAGGAAAAAAGATAATGGAAACAGGTGTTTATAGAGAAGAAGCCTGTAAGTAAACCTTTAAATGGTTCCATTTTGTGAAGGCAAGTTTAAAGTCTTTTGTGAGTTAGAAAGGAAAAAAATCCTGAATAGAAAAGAACTCCATATGTGGCTTAGAACCTAATCATGTAAAAGTGATTTAGGGTGGAGCTTTGGGGAGGCAAGTCTGCAGGCAGGTACCTGTATATTTCAGGATTTTCCAGGTTACTCCCTAAAGATGATTAAATGCCTCCGAATGGTCTGTTAAAGGACCAAGCATTTAAACCACTTATTTCCCCAGAATCTTGTTTTGTGGTTTTGTTTTTAATTATTTAGCATAAGAATAACTTTAGTGAAGTAGTTATCAGTTAATCCGGTTAAACCTTAGCCCATAAAGATAGTTTTAGATAATGTTAGTAAAGTGGTTATCAGTTAATCCGGTTTATCCATAGCCCGTAAGTACCAGGAAGTAAGAGGCCTGGGGCCAAGGTTTAAGTCATGTGTTTATTGATTAAGTTATATGCCTATATAAGCTGGAAAGAAATAAAGAAATTTGCTACCCTCCATCATGGAGCTTGTAGCCCTTCTTTGTTCCACACTATCTCAATTGCAGGCCTATACTCTGCATCACCCATCATGCATAAGGGACTTCACGCAACAGGTGTTGGAAGGGAAAACTGGAATAATCCTCTACATCATTCACCATCAAATACATTCTTAGAATCAATAAGTGTGGTTTTCTGTTGCAGGTGCCTGGAGTCTCCAACATAGTGACGCAGGTCCCAGCACAGCTACCCTGCAGCAGGAAGCTCCCGTGGTCCAGTGCTTTAGAATTTATGTGCTGATGGTGAAGGAGGGGCAGCATAAAGAAAGAGCAGAGAGTCTTGGAAGTCCAGCTGCTGTGTGGTCCAACCGTCCTCACACCAAGTGCTGAGGAAGCAGGACTTGTGCGGCTTCATTTGCAAGGTGGGAGCACTTTCCCATCTAGGCTTCTCTCTACATCCACGCCAGCATCTGCAGCTTTGAAACTTTGTGATGTGGGCCATTCTCACTGGGGGTAGGTAATATCTCAGAGTGATTTTTATTTCCATTTCTCTGACCATCAGAGACGATGAACATTTTTCAAATGTTTGTTAGCAATCTGTCTTTGTCATCCATAAGTCATTTTTTATATTAAAAACCCAGAGTTAGAATTTCAAATAAAATGTTCCCAAATCAGTAGAAAAGTATATACTATTTTATAGTACAAAGATCATTTAAAATTAAAATAACAAGTTCTTTTTATCTCTTTAATTTTGTATTTTCAATATTTTCTACAGTGAATATGTATTATATTTATACTTAGAAAAAATAAAGATGGAAGTTAATAAAAATGAAAAATGAAACATTGAACTGTGCATAAAATTATGCAATAAATTGTCCTTATTGGTATATATATTTAAATATACACATAGTTATATTAATTAACTCTAATTAATTTTGTCAAGAACAACAGGAAATATTGATCTATATTCTATCAAAACAAAGAGATTGTTTCTCTAAATTCACTGGATATACATAAAATTGTCTTGACTCCACCTTTTCTTCTTATTTTGTTTTATAACTTTTCTACATTATCTTCTGAAAATTATTACAGTGAAAAATTGGAATATGTAGGTTAAAATATAATGTAATAATTGGAATATCTATGTTAAAAATAAAATAGGATTTGAAAAATATTGATACACACTTTCTAGACAAATTGCCTATGTCATCATTTGCCATAACAAAACTGACTGTTACAATTCTTGAAAATATTGGCTAATTTGATAATAAATAAATGGCAACCTACAGGTATTCTTATTTGGATTTTGTTTGTCAGTAGCACAGCAAAATATTCTTTTATACATTAGCTAGGGGATTTTTGTTCTGTTAGTTTAGTTGCATTGTTTTTATTCAAATTATTTGTGTATTTTTGTTTCATCACTTTGTGAATTACCTGCTTAAGATATTTGCAAATTAAAACAAATGTTTTATCTTTATTCAGCAATATTTAAACCCACCATATTAAATATATATCACAATATTAATTTGACTTGAGAATGATTTTGAACCCAACTTGACAAATTAATATATCTGAGCCATAAATAATCTGTATTACACTGACAAGCTTAACTTTTACTCATTAGTCTACCTTTAAACTATATCATTCTGTATTCAGCTCCTAGAGTTTGGAAAATTAAAATACAAAATTAACAAAGTACAACCTTTTCCAATAAATATATTATTTTTACTGCAAGACAGTGTAACTATTTACGTTGCTGAAAACGGTAGCTTTCAAACCCTGAAATGCTTCGTGTGAAATAGCATTGCAATTGTGGCAGCAAATGGTTCAAACCTCAGACATTCCAAGTTCACCAAACACTTTGCATTTCCTGTCTTGCCCCACCATATTTATCTGGCTATAACGGCCATGGAGCTCAACAAATTCAGGATGCGTCTGGGAAGACAAAGCCTCTCTATTAATAACGCAGCAGTTGGACATGACGTCCGTCGCTGTGCTGGCTTAGGATGTGATGAAGCCGCTGAAAGTGCGCGACAACCGCAGGGATGGATGTGGCCCTAGGTGAGTTTCAAGTACTGAAGAGAACAGGGGTAAGGTAAGGAGGAGAGAGCACTGCGCGCATCCCCGGGCCAGAGGGAAGGTACACGTGCGTGCACGTGCGTGTGTGCGTGCATGAGTACGTGTGCACGTGTGCGTGTGTGTGTGTGCATGTGTGTGTGCACATGATTGTGGCGTGGTCTGCTGAATTCACACGCATCCCCTGGTGTTCAGTGGGTATGTGCGTCCAGGCATGTGCCCGTCTGCGTGTGCTCCTGTGTGCACGCACGTATGTAAGTGGAGGTGCTGTTGACAGCGGGTAGACGGGGCCTGAGCAGGTGCCCGGCCAGGGCGTGGATATTTCTGAGAACAACGCGCCAAGTGGTAACACCTGTGACAGCCCCGTGTGTAAACCCTACTGGGTCTGCCCACGTGCGGCACCTGCTGTTTCTCTCACAGAAACTATACATCTAAATTCAAACAATGGATTTCTGAGGGTTGTCTGTACTGATTTTCTATTGCTGGCTACAGATGACCACAGTCAGCGTCTTTCAAAGACCGTGTACCACCCCGCCGTGTGGTTCGGGAGCCCAGCTGTCTGCTCGTTCTCACAGCTGCGTTTGGGGGTCTCCATCAGGCTGCTTCACACCCGCAGGCTTCCCTGGGGAATAATCTTAGAGTATCTTCACGGGGGCAAAGCCCACCAGCAGGCTGATGGCTGGGGAGACTCAGCTCACAGAGCCCCGCGGCCCTGCGTCCTCTCCAGGGCAGCGCCCGGCTTCCCCTCTCTAGTCCAGGAGGAGACTGTCCCCAATCTCAGGAGGGCCCGTTGCTCCTGTAGGACTTTCATCGGATTCATTAGGCCTACTAAGGGTAATCTTTCTTTTGCTTAACTAAAAATCAGCCTTAAACGCATCTGTAAAGTACCTTTATTGTTGCCATATAACAGCCTGCTCACAGTGACACCCGTCGTGGGCAGCCTCTTCCCAGCACGGGTGCGACATCACCGGGTCGTCTTTGAATCTGCTTGACACTGGGGCATGTCAACCCATTTTAAGGGCCCATACTGTTTGTCTTTCCTCAATATTTTATATAATTACAAAGACCACAAGTTGTTTAGGAAAAATTTCCAAATATCAAATTTCATGTATTCTCTCACTTTTTTCGAATCCATTGCTTCTTTTTTCTTTTTTTTCCCCACTGGGCAGGCACTTTCAAAATTGAGACTATTGCGCAGAACTGCAGGCTGTGCCCTAGTTTTCCCGCTGAGCCTTCCCACTTTGCACGTGGTACCTGGGGGCAGATGCCGCAGGGTCCACGCTTCTCCCCAGACAGGCCTGAGTCTGAATCCTCCTTCACTTGTTAATGGTGAGGCCTTGGGGGCAAGTCGTTTTTCACTTTTTGGAGACTCATTGACAAGAAAATCACAGTATTCCCTCTTGTTATGCCCAGGAGGACGTGGCCGATGCCTTGTATGGCATCGGGTGCAGTGGCCGCTCACAGAGGGGTCAGCAGGTGGCAGGCTCCGGTGCAGACGCCCTCAGCTCTGGCTCTGCCCCGCACTGCTGGCTCCGGTTGGCCTATTGATACTTCTATTTACCAGGAACTTCCCTTCTCTGGACCACATGTTCTGTGTCTTCTGCACACTTATTTCTCTTAATATTATATTCCTTTTCTGATGCTGCTGTTAGACGTTAGTTGATTAAAACACAGAGCTACTCTCCAACAGTTCTGGAAGGCAGAGTGTGACACCAGGGTCAGAGGCTCCCAGGCTCCTTGCCTGTGGCTCCAGCAGTCCCATCCCCCACTTTACCATCACACTCTCGTCTATAGTTCTTTCTTCACTTATAAGCAACCTTGTATTAAAGACCCACCCAGACAGTTCAAGAAGGTTTCTCATTCTGAAATCCTTAAATTAATTTCACGTGCAAAGAAAAAATGCTTTTTTTTTTTTTTTTCCTAAATGTGAGATCAATTGCAGGGTCGGAGGATCAGAACGAGGACATATCTCTCTGGGGGACACCGTTCAGCTCACTACCAAAATATTATTATTTCACTTTCACAGAAAAAGGAGCCCTGTCTCGGAGATGTCTCAGTACTTCTCCTAAATTTTACTCTTTTTTTTCCCTTATATAAGCTTAACCTGTCTTTCTGAAACTGTCAGAAACCCTTTCTTCTAGTGAAAATTAGCCTAAGTGTGGGAGTTAGAGTTGAATTGCTTTAAATCTGAAGATGTCAACGTAAGGGTCGAGTAGATGCCTGAATGGTGCTTTATTAGAAGATCTTAGTTCTGTGTGAAGAATTAAGCAGGAGGAATCACTTCGCCTTTGTGCTGTGCGCTGTGATGCTCTGCTGCTGACCCTTCATCACCACAGATTACAGGGGATCAGAGACAGTTTGGAAAAAAAGTAAGTCCCCATGTTTTAAAGAAGCACAGTGCCCCCACTCCTCACCATTCCACACTGTCTCCCTCCCCAGTTACCTGGACTTCTTCTGTGTACCTGTACTGTGTGTTATGGGCTATTACAGCAATTGGTGAATGTATCTCAATTTATACACATATTTTTCTAATCACAATAAATGCCCTTCTTGTAAGATACTACAGATTGCTTTCACAAATTGGCATGAATATATATTTTTATAATGAATATAGAAATAAGTATCTAAGAAGACGCCCACTCTAATGGGAAATGTTGGGCTCCGAAAACCATCTGAATTTTCGCTTCGGTCTGCATTAATTAATTGACCTCAGCTGAAGGAAGGCCAAGAAGGCTTTATATACATTTTTCTTATTTCAAACTGAGATAATTACTATTTCCTGACTCTAAGCTTTCCTCTAAGCCTAAAAGAACCAATAAAGTAGATGTCAACATGCTCAGAGCAAAAAATAGTGTCCCATTGAACTTTAAATATAGAAGATAATAAAAAAAAATAAAAATATATATAGAAGATAAGAGAAGCATAGGGAGCAAGCGAAATTAGAAAATTTAAAAATCTATACAAATATTGGGAGTGTTTCATAAGTCAGGAGTACTTCTGCAGTTACTGTTCTCTATAAGCTCATTGTTCTCTGATTATGACACTAGTATAGACGATGAAGATTTCAGGAGGATTTAATGTCATTAATTAAATACAAATTTAAACCTACTAAAATACTTTGTCCTGTAATGAGAATTCTGCAAACTCCAACAGGTGCATCTAGAAAGTTATTCTAGCCTCCCAGTCCCGTGAGCACGTGAGCATGAGAGCACGTGATTTGTGGAAGTGTTGCAGTACTTACCCTGTGAAACTCACCAGCCAGCTCTAGGGAGCTTTAATGCTCAGGCATTTACTTCAATAAATAAGGATTAAACAGTAAATCAGGATGTGTCCCTGTTCCTAGACGAGGCAGAGATAGTTGTAGGGGGAATGCAAAGCAGCTGAAAAGTATTTAAACTCCAATGATTAGTGGAGTCCTCCAGGCTCAAAGGGATACCTATTGTATGGATAGGAAGTAGATTGGCCTGCTGTTTGTCAAAGGTAGCTCACATTTAAAACATAAAGTAATTAAGAGTTTTAAGTTTGACAACCTTTTAGAGCTCAGCAGGATGGGTGAACATAATTGGCACCATCACAAAGGTTGAGTGCCTAAGGTTGTAGCAAGTCTCTGTTAGCACTTTAGTATTTTGCTATTCTTATCTATATTCCATTTCTATTCTAATTTTTTTTTTTTTTTGACAGAGCCTCAAGCTGTTACCCTGGAGAGAGTGCTGTGGCATCACAGCTCACAGCAACCTCCAATTCCTGGGCTCAAGCGAGTCTCATGCCTCTGCCTCCCAAGTAGCTGGGACTACAGGCGCCTGCCACAACGCCCGGCCATTTTTGGTTGCAGCCGTCATTGTTGT